>JAOWLH010000002.1:13667500-13975000 GCA_027405865.1 Salix purpurea | reverse complement strand
TAGATTTGTTTTTAAAATTAACTCTCTTGATGGATGACCTGAGCTTGCTGTCCAGTCGACTCTCGAATTGAAGTTTAATAGCTACATGCCCTTAGAGACAAGGAAATGAGAGCCAAGAACTCTATAATTATAGAGGAATGATTAAAGGGACTTTATGTTAGCTGTAATTTATAGAAGTATCAACTAGCGAGTGATCATAAAATAAAGAATAAAAAGAAAGAAATAAGAAATACTAATCAGTAAGCTGATAATTTTCACTCAACATGGATATTATAGTGAGTAGAAAATAAAAAAGGATTGGTCAGCATAGCTGATCAGACGCTTTCCTGAACTTTCATCCTTGTGTGGTTCTGAAATAGTTAGACTTGTATATATAAGCTCTTGCTAATAGCATTTCACCATCGATTTTGCCACAGGTAGACTGTCAAGAAATGTCATCATGACTGGAAGTGTTCTTTTCAATGGGAAGAAGAGGAGGCAAGACGCTGGTGTTGTGAGTACTGTCTACCAAAATGCCACATATAAGTCCCAATAGGATCTGCAAATTCTATTCACATGGCCCATTTTATGAGTTGCATGCTGAAAAGGCATCGTGGATGTGGATTGCTAAATCTCCTATGAGCATGTTTCACCCTTTGACTTGCCATTAAAATGAGATAAAGTACTGGCTAATTGAGTTCTTCAGAGCATAGGGAATTCTTATATTTCAGAGTTTGCATGTGTATATTATGATGAACTGCGAAAACCTGCTGCAAAATAAATATTCGTATGCCTATTTCTTTGGCCATATTTGTTCACTAATGTACTTTTCCTGAGTCGAATTTCAGGCTTATGTGACACAAGAGGATGTGTTGTTAGGAACTCTTACAGTCAGAGAAACGATAACTTACTCTGCAAATTTAAGGCTTCCAGATACGATGACAAAAGAGGAGATTGATGATGTGGTAGAAGGAACGATCTCGGAAATGGGTCTCCAAGATTGTTCTGATCGGATGGTTGGAAACTGGCATTTGAGAGGAATAAGTGGTGGTGAAAAGAAGAGATTAAGCATTGCCATAGAAATCCTGACGAGGCCACGTCTCCTGTTCCTTGATGAACCTACTAGTGGTCTTGATAGTGCCTCATCGTTCTTTGTAATTCAAACACTTAGAAATATAGCTCGCGATGGAAGGACAATTATATCTTCTATTCACCAGCCAAGCAGTGAAGTTTTTGCACTCTTTGATGATCTTTTCTTACTCTCCGGCGGTGAAACCGTGTATTTTGGAGATGCAAGGATGACTGTAGAGGTATGGGAAGACTAGAGAAAAGAAACTTGCATGCGTGATCTTAGAAATACTAAGTCAAGCTCGTGCTGATTTACTGCAATCTAATTATTGGTGTTCATCTTCACAGTTCTTTGCTGAAGCTGGTTTTCCATGTCCAAGAAGAAGGAATCCTTCTGATCACTTTCTACGCTGTATAAATTCAGACTTTGATGCTGTGACAGCTACACTGAAAGGATCCCAACGAATTCGAGTATGTATCATTTCCAACTGCATCCTTCTGAGGTGGTATTTTTGTTAGAGAATAATATAAATCATATTAACAACTTAGGTTCTTAGGTGAGATGGTTCTTTAATATAGTATCAAAGCCTTGTTGACCCAGCGGTCACGAGTTCGAATCTCATCACCCTCACTCTATTTGATAAAAATCAAGCACTAGGTAGTGTTGACCTGTGCAGGTTTCAAGCCCAAAGAGCTTTCGCTTGAGGGGATGTATTAGCGAATAATATAAATCATATTCTGGGACCTCAACTAACAGCTTAAGCTTCTAGATGAGACGGTTCTTTAATAATTTTGAGTAACACTTCCTTATCACATGACATCACATGTTACTTGTATCAGTTTCACAGATGCTGAACATCTTTTGGCAAGCTGTTTCAGATTCCTCTCCAAAACAAAAGTTGGGAATCCCAAAACTGCCACCTTTTAAAACAGAAAATGAGGAATTGAATACATCAATAGGATGATAATTCCCAACTTAGTCATACAGTAACATCTGCAATTTTCCTTCCTTTCTCTAAAAGTATTGGGGGGGAAAGTACATAGCAGACATCCCAAGACTTTAAAACTGTATTTCTAGCTGTTATTTTACTTAACAATAAACATTAAGCTGATGAAAATTGGAGCCTCCAAGTTTTTCAATTTAGTTCTCTGATTACAAGTTGCTTCCATGTATATATATAGCAAATGGTGCGAATAATGCATGAAAATGAGCATATTCATCTGAGTTGTGTCAAGTTTAGTTGTTCTGCTCTGAGAGAAGTATCTTTACAGAACTTATTAGATTGTATGACCAGCAGAATTCTGCCTCTGCGCAAACACACATTCTCCTGCGGACGCCATTATTCACTTTTTGTTTATGTTAATCCTGCTGTCATGCAAGACTGATGCAACTTTCCTGTATCCGTCTTAATTATAGGATGTCCCTAAATCGGCAGATCCTTTGATGAGTCTTGCAACAGAAGAGATCAAATCGAGACTTGTTGAGAAATATAGGCGCTCGAACTATGCCCAGAAGGCCAAAGCAAGGGTTAAGGAGATATCGGCTATTGTAAGCAGCTGAAATCTCAGATTTTGCAGAACCAATACTTCATTCCTGTCATTTAATGCTGTAAATATGCAATCTCACATCATCACACAACATAACAATTCTGTTCTTAGTTATTCTTTTTCACCTACTACTAACACCAAAACCTGCTCGAAGTTCTGTGCTTTTACACTTTATTTCCCATTAAAGGCTATAAGAAAAAAATTCCTCTGCTCTTAAGTGTTTGCTGATGGAATAATTACTGAATTTAGCCTCTTCTAAACATGTTTGATTTGAAAGTTCGTACTAAATGCTGCTGTCTCTTCAACATTTCCTGAATAAGCTCATCTATTGCAGGAAGGACTGGAAGTTGGAACACAAAGTAGAAGCGAAGCAAGCTGGCGAAAGCAGCTCTCAACACTGACCCGAAGATCATTTGTGAACATGACCAGAGATGCGGGATATTACTGGGCAAGGATTGCGATCTATATAATTGTTTCCATCTGTGTTGGTACAATCTTTCATGATATTGGATATGGCTACACTGCAATCTTGGCTAGGGTGACTTGTGGGGGATTTATAACAGGCTTCATGACTTTTATGTCTATTGGAGGCTTCCCTTCTTTCCTTGAAGAGATGAAGGTAAAGATTTTGTTTACGTACTTAGAAAAGATAAAATGATAGAAGAAGAATTATGAAGAAATTTGTGCCTGTGAAAAGATGATGGCATGGTAGAAAGATTCATAATCTGTGGTCTTGACTCCTTGTTCTGTCATATATAACAGGTTTTTTATCGAGAAAAGCTTAATGGCTATTATGGGGTTACAGTGTTTATCCTGTCCAATTACTTCTCCTCTTTCCCGTTCTTGGTTTCGATCGCTCTCCTCTCCAGTACCATCTGTTTTTACTTGGTGAAATATCGATCGGGATTTGATCATTATGTATTTTTCTGTCTCAATATCTTCGGCGCCATTTCTGTCATAGAGAGCCTGATGATGGTTGTAGCCTCACTCGTCCCCAACTTCTTGACGGGACTTATTACGGGGGCTGGAATCATTGTAAGATCAGAACACTAGGATCTTCATTAAACATGCTGATTTCTATGCTGGCCATCTGATTTATCTGACCACCGGCCTAATCTGGTTACTCGTGCAGGGGATCATGATGATGACCTCTGGTTTCTTCAGATTGCTGCCTGATCTTCCAAAACCATTCTGGCGCTATCCGGTTTCATATATCAATTTCCAAGCCTGGGCAATGCAGGTAATTCTATCAATATCTCACACACACAGTACTGAAAAATGATTGTCGAGAGGCATCAGAAAAAACCATAATGATGTTTAGCGGAATTTCGATAGTTTAAGTTTTGTTAGCATGGGATTTTACTTTAATGTGCTTCTACAACTAGAAATGCCTGCTAGGAACAAGGAGAGTGGCTTCTTTAACCTCCAGATGAGATTCTACCAGTCTCATTGAGGAAGAAAGAATAATTTTCTCGAACAAGTTTCAGGACCTGCTCTATGTTTCGCAGCAAAAAACACGTCAAGAATCACTAGCAATAACAACATCACATATTATAAGGAAAAGCTGAGAAAAAATGTTCTGCAATCTGTTCACATGCAGATTTTTAATCCAATCCATGTTGTTCTGCCAAATATAGGGTTCCTACAAGAATGATTTCCTCGGACTTGAGTTTGATCCTCTGGTACCTGGTGATCCAAAAATACGTGGAGATTTTATTGTCACACATATGTTCGGAGTTCCCCTGGATTATTCAAAGTGGTGGGATTTATCTGCTATTTATCTGATTCTTGTAAGCTATCGGATTCTGTTCTTCTTCGTGCTCAAGATCAAGGAGAGAGCTTCGCCATTCGTCAAGGATCTGTACTCGAAGAGAACTCTGCAGATACTTGAAAAGAGGCCTTCCTTCAGGAGAGCACCCTCTATTTCTTCCAGGAGGCATCAGCCTCTCCACTCATTGTCTTCTCAAGAGGGCCTTAACTCTCCACTCCACTAGGAATCACCAATGATTTTGAGTGGCTACAAGGTATCCAAGCATGATGAAGATAATTGTTCACTATATTTTATCATTTTTTAGATCCCAACTTTACTAAAATAATTTGATAATAATATAAAGATATTTGTACTGTAACATATTTTATTTGATGCAATTAATCTTGGGATAAAAAAAAAAAAAAAAAGATTCTCGAATCACAAGAAAGTTTTCTTAATTTCTACAATATTTAAAATCAAAGGGCTAGATTGCTTTGCAACATATTAAATCTATCCCTTCTCTCGTTTATACTATTAATGATTTATGTGCAGATATAGTACATTTTTCAAACTAAAAGATGTAATTTATGAGAGCTTGATTTTCTTAAAAAAATGATGTTTTTAAATTATTTTCTGATGTCGAAATAATTTGTTGGAGTTGGAGCTAGTATTAGCAATATCGGTGTTGGTACCAATACTAGTACTGATAATCTTTTCAATAATAATGTTTTTGATGAATGTATTAAAAATAACGAGGAAAATGATGGTCATGACTCATGAGACTGATTTTAATTTATATAGCACATCAGTAAAATATTTATTTTAATGTTATTAGTTTTTACCTAATGAAATTTTATGGACATAATTGTTTTGTAATGTATTTTTAAGCTATTTTGAATCATGTATGAACCTTAACTAATAAAATTTTATGGCCATAATTATGTTGTGTTGTATTCGAAAATATTTTACTTACGATTTTATGATTTTTCTACCTACACGTTTTTAGATATGATTTTTGTATGGAAAAATTCAGGTAGAATTTTACGATCTTACGATCCGAATTTCCGAAACCTCTTCCGTTTCGTGTTAAAATTGCGATTTTGACAATCATGACATTGATAATGATTGGTGGCGACTTTAGCTACCGCTCACTACAATAACATTTTGTGCGTATTTTGGAATTGATGTTATCTTTTAAAATGTTTTTTTATTTAAAATATACTAAAATAATATTTTTTTATGTTTTAAAAATTATTTTTAATAAAATTAAAATTAAAAAAAAATCAATTTTTAAAAAAACATTTTTTTAAAAGTAATGTCTTGGGATACGGAGAGGTAGAGGGAGATTTCAAAATATCAACAACAATAATATTTAATAAAATTACGTAATAATTAATGTATAGCCTTTCCTATGTAATATAAATAAATAAATAAATTGAAAACAAATCTAGTAATAAATACTACATTAAATAAAACTTTTATTAGTTGCTAGAAAGGAATCATTTAAAAGTTTAAAAGTAATTGATATTCATTCTCGATAAAAGATAAAGCACGTATGTGCTTTTTTCTTACGTTTCTTTCTAAAGTTTAACCCCTAATTCTTGTGGTTTTTAAAATATAAGAGTTAATCGTCTTGTGCTTCTTCACTAGTCAGTCAGAATCATATTTTTTAAAATATAAAAAGAAATCATAAGAGTATGACAATTCTTCCATGATGCTATAAAATAATAAATCTTTAATTTTATTATCTTGATTTTTTTTTTGTCAAGCACGTGTTTCTAATAAAATATATAAATTTTAAATTAATATGAATTTATTTTAATAGGTTTAAATGAAAATTCAATTATTTAAAAAAAAAATTAATATCAAGCAATACAGTTTCAAAAATATAATACAAGAATAACATTGAGCCACAAAAAATTTTCAAACCATTAATATGAGATATTAGATCTGAAATACCATACACATAGAAGTTGCAAAACTCAATTCTTAACAAATATAACATTGAATCATGAATTAATTTAATTATTTTTCTCAATTTTATTATTATTATTATTTAAATTGTCACTATCATTACATCTATCACTATTATCATTATTGTAAATAATTAATATTCTAATTATTATTGACATTATTATCATTGTCACCATCATTATTGTTATTATCATCATCATCATTATCAGTATAACTATTATTGTTTAAACCATTGTTACAGTTTTAATTATCAAAAGATCTAACAAAAAAAATAAAAAAATGATAAAAACTAAAATAAATATTATTAGTATTAAAAATAATTTGATTTGAAGAAAAAATAAAACAAAAAACAAAAAAGAATAACAGAGAGAAAAAAAAAAGAAATATCAATTTTAAAATGATCATGTATAAAAATTAAAAGTTTAGGACTAAATTGAATAAAAATAAAACTTCAACAAAAGAGAAACAAAAGAGAACATGATAAAAATTTCAAAGTAAAATAAATATTATTTGTATTAAAAAAAAATCATTTGATTTGAACAACAAATAAAAAACCAAAAACAAAAAAACAAAGGAAAAAAATATCAATTTTATAATGATCATCTACACAATTAAAATTTAAGGGACTACATTGAGTAAAAACCTCAACAAAAGAGAAAATGATAAAAATTTAAAACCAAAATTAAGAGTATACTATAGACACATAAATATGAACAAAAATAGAGACTACTTCAGAAGAATAAAAAAAATCAAAGGAATGAAAATCGAATTAAAATATTAAAAGAATAAGGGCCGAAATGAAAAACAAATTATATTATCAATATCAAATGAAGGATGAAATTAAAATAAATCAAAACTTCTATAGAAGAAATCAAGATGAAAAAAAGAAATCAAAAGACCAAGGACCAAAACGTACAAACCATAAACAAAGAGACCATGTATGCATATTTGGCTCTAGGAGAAAGAAAAGAGGGGGAAACAATCCATCATCGACAAGTCTCCGACCGCCATGAGCCAACATGCACACCACCATGGTGAAGAGGACATGGCGACGTATCTAGTGAGTTGGTGGTTGGATATATTTAGCCACCATATGACGCTTCACGCGTTGCCTGTATGGCGCGGACAAAACAAATATGTCGACGAGTCAAGAAAACGCACTAGCAATTTTTTTAAAAGAAAGCATTAAAAAATATGAAATCACCAGAACACTCATTGTCTTCCATCCTAATAACAAAAAAACCACATACACAAACACTAGAATACCCCTCGGGCCGAACTCCTTGTTTTTCTCTTTTCTGGGAGCAAATTAGTGTTTTCACCGTTCATAAAAATGGAAAAAACAACAAAACCCTTACCGACAACTCTTATTTTCTGTCTCGTCCAAGGGCGAAAGAGTTATTTGATTGTTCATAAAAAAAAAAACCATAATGTCTATAATACTCTTGCGTAGCTAACGATTTTTTGATTGAACTGAGGGGCAAAATCATAGTTTAATTGTTTATAAAAAATGAAAAAGGTGCAAACTCCCCCAAACAATTATTTAATGACAAAATATGAAGAGAAAAAGTCTTAAAAAACCCCAATTCCAAGAATATTTTTTCATGAGCTGAAGGTCATTATAATAAACTATTATAATCAACAGTAAACTATATTTAGAGTTATAATGAATCATCGACATGGTTTATCTTTTTTTCTTAAAATGATGGGGGGTGCCATCATAAAAACAATATAGAACATATATTTTATTTTTGGAAGGGATAATTGCATAACAATTATAAAGATTTTAAAATTTTAAGGACTCAAATTATTATTATTTTCAAAACTTTGGGGGTGTCAAGCTCCCCAAAGCTTGTTGTGGGTCCGCCCATGTTTGTAGAGTCAATTGTTGTCATTTGCTAGAATAAATACAAAGATAATGCAAATTGATTTTTATGGTTGCTACTCTTATTTTAAATTATAGGTTATTTAAACTTTAAAGCAAACCATTAGTTATTTGATACGTGATTTGTCGAGTAAGACAATTTTTTTAGCAAAGGAAAAAATAAATATGCAAGGTTTTCAAATGTTTTTTTTTAAATCTCCTTATAAATTAAAAGACCTGCGCAACACATTTAATTAAATACATCAAGAATAATATGTTTATAATGAAAATAAATGTAAACCAAGAATTTGTAGGGAAAAAAATTAGGGAGAGATTAAAATTATATTTTTATATTTTTGTCAACATCAAACTAATATTTATAATGAAAATAACATCTTTTCAAACTTATATGTTTATAGAGTTCAAAAGGTACACCTCTGCAGATGAATATGTTTGTAGAGTTCAAAAGATACAAGTATACACACCAAAATATTTGTAGAGTTCAAAAGACAATTATATAGCTATGTGTATGTAGAGTTAGCAAAAAGCAATTATTCATTCAAATTAAATTAAATTGATCCCTTCAAATCTTCCCTCCAGCATCCAAATCTATTGATTTGGTATTCCTCGTACTATATGGTACAACAAAGTTTCTTACCTTTACAAGGTGGGATAAAATTCTATTTCACCACCTAATATGCAAGCTATGTTTTAACAATAATCCACCACTTAGCTTGTACTTTTAGGTGGTACCATGTTTCATGCATAAAAGAAGGTATATTTAGATTAAACATCTCCTTAGCATAAGCATCTTACTACTCTAAATAATTCATGAAGACAAAAAGCTTAAATAAATATTTCATTAATTAGAATTGGAAATACTACACACATGATCCATTTAATCCAAAACAGAAGTTCACCATTATTTTAGCATTAATATAGCCTTGTGCTACATTTTGAATTCATGAACATTTACAAAGTTATTGAAGCGACATTGCTTCATATGTTTATATAGGTGAAATTTTCTTCTTACATTGAGATCTCATTAAGAGCTTTAATCATTCACCCACCCTCCCATTTATTTGGAATTCTAATTTTGTAGATCTTGATTTCATACACAAATTAGTATATACCACTCTTATTAATAATTTATGATTACTCATTAAACTTTTAACTAATAAAGATACTAATAAAAGTTGGGTTTTTGTTATTAATAAGTTCAATTAAATGGTCTTAATCTCTTATTGGTATAAGTGTTTCTAACTAAATCTTTCAAGAGACCTTTAGTCAAAGGATCTACTAGATTGTTGCAAGATCTTACTTACACAATAGTAATTATCCCGTCGGAAAATAATTGCCTTATATATATTAATGTCTCAAGTTGATATGTCTAGATTTTTTTCATTGTAAATATTACTAAATGTCTTGTACATAGTTACTTGACTAGCATAGTATAAAGAGAAAAATGACATTGGTTGTGGTCATAACTTAATATCCGATAACATATTTCTCAATCGTTCTGCCTCCTTATATGTGTTGTTAAAGCTATGAACTCAGATTCCATTATAGAATAAGTTATACTTGTTTGTTTCTTTAAAGCCCAAAAACAACACCATATTTTGAAATAAATATTCGTCTACGGGTTAACTTATTATCATTTACACTAGTTATCCAACTAGTGTTTATATAACCTTCATGTACAACTGAAAACTTATTATAAAATAATCCAAAATTCATAGTCTTTTTCAAGTAACCAAGTACTCTTGTAATTGTTTTCCAATAATCCTTATTAAGAATACTTTTATATCTAAATAACTTGTATGTTGTGAAAGTAATGTTTGGTTTAATACAATGCATGGCATACATTAAGCTACCCATTGCACTAGCATATTCAATTTAAGCAATTAATCTACCAGTATCTTATGTCAACTTAAAGGAAACATCATAGGGAGTATATGCTTCTTTGACATTCAGACGATTAAATTTATTTTAAGATTTTCTCAATATAATGAAATTGACAAAAAGCATAACCTCCACCATGTTTTCTTACTTTGATACCCAAAATTGTATCTACCTCATTTAAGTCATTCATTTTGAATTTCAAGGTTAGATATTTCTTAGTATCAGTAACACCATTTATGTTAGTACAAATAATGAGCATATAAGCCACACAAAGATATCTTTATCACACCAAAATCATTTGTAAATATATAATAAATACATTTATTAGCGTTATTATGTTTTAAACCATATCCTAAAATTACACACCAAATTATAGCATGTAAATATAAAGACAAAGATTTTATATTATCTTGGCATCCATGAAAATCGAAGTCGTTATACCCAATGATCTCAAATTTATCAAGCCTCCTCATGCTCTGATATCACTTGCTAACACTATAAATTTCATAACATATAAATTATTTATATAGAATTATCAAGAATATATGAACAATTAGATGAAATCATACCTAAATCTATATTTAAAAACATTCTTTAGAATTATATGGATGATTTTATTATATATTAATATACTAAAATAATTAATAATCTTATTGAATCTATGTTTTTCTTCCTACTTAAAAAAAAAATGCAGGGAAAGGAAGAAGAAGAAAGGAACAAGTGGGGCTCTACTGAGAAATAAAGATGGTCTTGTAGATGACACGCGTTATTCCAAATCTCTCTCGATAGCGGTAGTAGATGGTCATTAATCATAGTTAGATAAATATCTATCTGTTCTCATCTCTCTCGTACTCATAGACATGATGACATGAGTTGCTCGCGCTCTGTCTCTCTCTCTGTCTGTCTCTCTCTGTGTTGAATGACAATTCTGTCCTGTGATGCCCTGCACTGATTTGTCGTCACGGCTTCTTACAAGGAAAGAAGAGAAGATCCCTTTCTTTCTGTCGCCCTCTTCTTCATCTTCCCTAATTATAATTCTCTTCGCACTCACTCAGTGATGACTCCTGGCAAGCTCAAGCTCAAGCTCAACTCCACTGTAATTACTTCTGCTTCTCTCTTTCCTTCTCTACCTCCCTCTGTATTAATTAGTAATTATATAAATATAAGTCTGTACTGGATAGTAATTCCCACCGTCTGTGATTTCTTTTTCTCTGTTGGTTGACTTTTCATTATCATTCACAGTCTATGTGATTGGGTCTCTCCCGTTAATCTTCAATTTTCTTTTCTTTTTCCTTTTCTCTCTGCATGACCTGTGAAATGTGAATAGTAGCACAAGCTCAATCTGGTGGGTTTTTTTTTTACTTGAAAGCTAAGCAGTTGCCTGGATTCTCTGTGTGTGTGTGTGTGTGTGTGTGTGTGTGTGTGTGTGTGTGTGTGTGTGTGTGTGTGTGTGTGTGTGTGTGTGTGTGTGTGTTGTGATGGATCAACATTAGTAGAGATATGTTGGTGTTATCATTCACAACTGTAATTTAGAGAAAGATTGGGTTTTGGTGCATGCAATTCCATATTGTTTGGAGAAATGTCAGTGTTTTCCCTTTTGAAAAAAGCTAGAAAGGGAATTTTGTTCTTGTCGTGTTGAGTTATTACGTCTATCATCATATCCCAAAATTTCTTTTTATTTATGTTAATGATGCTTCTTTAATCATATAATCTAAAATGACAGGACTTCTTAAGCTATACCAGTGTAGTTCTTGTAATTAATGATCCAAAATGTCAAATTGGTGGCCTTTCCTAGTTTTGACTTTCGATTTTGGTATGTCGTTGAACGATTTGACCTTTATAAGTTTATTTGAAGTTCATGTGTTCATAATGCATTCAATGACTGAATATGCTTTGTTGATACATTCACAATTGGAAGTGACTGAGGATATAATGAGTAGGGCTTTGCTTGGTTAGTGTGTTTGAAATTCTTTTAGTCCTGCTCGAACCGGCATAAAGGAAATGCTGTTTATTTACTTCTCTTTCCATTAACTGTACTCAACAATTAAATCAAGTTGATCCCTCCATTCTGATAGGATTCTCATGGAAATGGAGAGGCAAGTTTGCCGCAGCCTGACAATGGATTTAATGATTCACTTGCCCTTTCCCATTCTGAGAAGGCAGTGCAGGAGTTTCTTCAACAGACTCCAATTCAACACACTGATGACCATCTCATGGAGTTCTCAGAGGCTCTTAGAAGTATGTTTTCACTTAACTTTTTGGACCTGCACCTTTCTTTTCTGGAAGTATTATTTTCTGTAAGCACCCATCTAATATGCAATTTTACAAATTAGCTGTTGCCAAGGCATTAAGACAAGCTGCTGAAGGAAAGGCTTCTGCTCAAGCTGAGGCTGCTGAATGGAAACGTAGATTTGAACTGCAAATGGCACAGAATCAACAGCTAGAGCATAAAGGTTTCTCTGATGATTAAACAACATGCATAAATAGAAGCATATTAGTTTCATTCATGCATATCTCACATTTTTCTTTGATGTAGAAAACTAGGAATTTTATAGGGAAATAAAAGACAATTCAATGAAGCCTATCTGAATCTTGTAATTCTCCTGCAAAAATCACTTTCTAAAATTCATTTCTCTGTTTGGTGTGACTTTTGTTGCTTAATCTTTTGCAAGCTTCATGTCAAATTCCTTTGATATATGGACTTCTTTTGGCAGCTTTCTGCTGGTATCAATATACAATCTTGTACTCCTGAATCAGTAGTTAACAGCCCTGACTGCATGCAGTCTATCCTTTGTAGTTTGTATGATCTTGTTCTCTATTGTTTCAAACTTTTCGTCTCCTCCCTAGGATGCCCTTATCCTGTGATTTGTTTTCTTTTGGTTTTAAAAATAAGTATTGTGGCCTTGTATTCATTATAAAAAATAAGTTCCTAAGAATTATTTCATCAATCTAGAGAACTGTTACCTTTCATAAGTGTTTCATCAATTATAGATTCCTTCATATAAAAATGCATTTTCCCATGAATCTGGAAAGTGTATTGATGCCGCAAGTATGGATGAGTTGTTATTCGCTTTCCCTGATTTTTATTAATTGGTACACACATATTTTAGTCTCTCGTATAGATTGTTGATGTGTGAGAGCCTATGGGGTAGTCTTCTGATTTCTCCAGTATTCAACCCCTCCCAGTTCAAAACTGCCATTTATTTGTTGCTGTTAAAAGCAACTTATTCTAATATATTCAGTAGATCTTATTATGATGGTTGTTTGGATTTATCATTCATTGGCAATGTAATTTATCAGTTTCTTTCTTATTTTGCTGCTTGTAGAAAGTTTTATTTTCATTCTTTGCCTGCTAGGGGTTTCCATATTGATAAACTATAGATGATTGTGGGGCTTGGGATAAGGTGCGGCGGTGTGCAGTAACACCCTAAATACAACATAGGATGAATCAGAGAAAAGGTGAGAGAGCAGATTGAGCAATTTAGTGGTAAGGATCATGGTGTAGCAGATGAAGGGGGAATGAGTGTTTGGGGTGTGTGGGAAGAGAGTGCATAACAGAAGTAAGAAGTGGATGTATGGAGAATACCCCCTTGGTGAAGTGAATGTAATTTGGAAGGGTGCTCCTCTTGTTGTATTTCAAAGAATGTCCAGTGAGATAGGCATTTTGTTTTAGAAGGGAATGTTATTCCAAGTTTGGATGTGGTTGAGGTTCTCTAGAGAGAGGTGCAAGATGAAAATGTGCCAAAATTCCTTGTAGATGTAGTAAGTCGTAGGACTTTCATTTCTTGATAGGCATATAAAAGGATTGTTAACACGAGAATGTGACACTATGCCAATGATATGTGATCCAGTGTTCACTTCGAGGTGGATGATTGGTAAGGCACCATGTGTGTCAACTCGTGGTCGTGTTCAAGCACACTAAAAAAGGTCAGCAATGTCTAGGTCCTTCCAGATGAGCTCCATTCTGAGCCAATCATTCGAAACATCATTCATTGGATATGATAAGAGAAAACTTATATGAACTGTTGGATCAGTCTTAAAGTGGGACCCACCTGTAGGTCCTAGGTACCACAAATTTGTCCGTTCATGTGTATTCTTGAAGTTTTTTCCTGTCATATTTTCTTGGTATTTAGCATTACTCTTCTTGTATTGTACATGTCCGTTAATAAATTTGTAGCAGGATGGGTTTTTTTTTCATAGTGGGCTGATTCTTGGCATTCATTGTCTGAACCTTGTCATTTGATCATCAAAATCCTTTCTGTAGGGTTTTAGCCATTAAAGATTCTCTCAAGACTTTCACTGCTTCCATTCAATATACTACGTCCTCTTATGACATGCTATATTTGTTTATTATATGATGTTCAAAAAAGATTTATTATTTTGATACCCAATCAGTGCATCCATCATTTTATAGTAGTTAACTTGTAAATGGTAAATCATAACTTTCTCATTTTGCTGCTTGCTTTATTGCTGCATATTTATATTTCTTTGTTACCATGACCTTTTTTTTCAGTTACTTGCTTTACTGTTTGTGTTTTTTTTTTTTTAAATAATCATATAGGTTGCTCTATGTTAGACCTGTTGTGGTTAGACACATGCCATGCTCATTGAAGCTGAAATCTGTGTAATTCCTTATGTGGTGAAGTGCTTGATTGTTTGGTTTTTGTGTGTCTGGTGGTGCTAAATTAAGTTGTCTTAAATCAAGTATTTTTGTCCATTAAAATACTCCATGTTCCGAGTGTTTTAATGTCTGATTTTGTCCAACTTTGATGATTTGTATTACAGAAAAGTCACCAGGGGAGTGTAATGGTGATATTAATGCTCAGCAGATGGAAAACTCAACTAGCCAACCCATGCTGAGAAATGAAGCAAATGAACAATCTGAAAGTTGCTGTATAAATGGGCTTTGCTCTCATGAATTTCTTCATGATGGAGAGACTGACTCCCGAGGCAAAGCAGTTCAAAACAAAATGATGAGAAAGGTAATTTTCTTGTTGTGGACCCGGTTGATACGCTTATTAGTTTGTTTTAACTACTTGTTTAATTGCACACTAGGTTCACAGCATCACATGTTTGGATGGGAACCAGCTAGTCCTGGTAATACTATACCATCTGTTGATGTTCTCTTAGAACCTAGAAAGTACACTTCATAAGCTTTGCTAATACTGTTGCTATTGTTGTTTTTTGCTTGTTGATTTTTTTGATCATTTTAATGAATTGTCACAATTTAAGTGCATGGAATTTCTTGGCTACATCCAACATTAAAATTGTGCTGGTGAATCTGGACATTATTCATGTTTTGACAAATTAGATTTAAATTTGAATCCTGAGACAGGCATCTTTCAAGCTTTCATGGCGGTGTAAAGGTGACGAAAATGATCAACACAAACATGATATTGTCTCTTTTGAAAGAGGAAATATAACAGCTGCAGGGCGCAGCAGTAAACAGGTATTCAGTCCTTCTCTGTCAACATTAGCTCTCCTACCAGAATTTTTCCCTTCATATCATAAGCAAATCTACATGTATACCTGTGCATCTGCATTGCTTTCCTTTGCGAAACTCTTAGAGCTCTGTTTCTCCCACTGCTAAGAACAGTTTACAAGGGCATCTAATATGTGCATGCGCCTAAGAAAAATTTCATTTTTCTTTCAGATTCATTTGAAGTGGGAATCTACCCCTCAGACTGTGCTAGTTATGACCAAACCAAATTCAACCTCTGTTCAGATTCTATGTGCAGAAATGATCAGGTGCTGATGAAATTTCCTCTGGAAATGGTTTCTTTAGTTCCTGGAGTGGTCTCTCTACTTTGCCTTTTTTCATTAATCTTTCCTTGATGGTTGCTAAATTTTGCTGCACCATATAATTTTGGATTTATTTTTATATATTTTTTAAACTGGTTGCATGCCATTTATTAAATTTTACTATTTCTCTTAAAGTTTGATTTCCATTCCAGATGGATGAAAGAGCATAAAAAGTTAAACATTTATGTAGAGCCACGTGTGATGGGTGAACTTCTATCTGAATCATCTTACTTCAACTTTTTGCAAACGTGGAAAGATGGTGAGCTACTAAACATTTCTTCCTTTTTCCTTTTAACATGGACAAGTTTCAAAAAAGAAATTAAGAGGCAAACATCTTATTACTGTAAGAAACGTAGTTCGTTAGCCATGGACCATATTTACTTCTACTTTATCACATTTTGAGCAAATTTCGAAATTTACATGCTTTTAGTTATTTTGTAATAGTTATCTAAGTGCTCACCTTTATATTCAATAGATTTGAAGTTGGATGCTTCTCTTTTATGGTCTTTAGTCCAACTTAAAACCTCGAACAATTCTTTTCTTCTTATGCATCAATATGCATAAAGTCTGCATGGTAAAATTATGTGCAGCATGACAGATCATGGTCTATTTCATGTTTCTATTTGAGAATCCCTTGCATATTGTGCTTGATATTTTGTGCAATCCATTTTTAACGATGGTAACAAAAACATGCTGCTCGGATTTGGAGATAAAGTTGATGTGAGATTACTGAATATCCAATTCTAGTATGATGTGATAATCTTTTTTCTTGTTTATGCATCAGCATGTATATACAGTCTAGAGAACTGCAATAAGCTTTATCTGCTTTTGCATGATTCAAGCTTCAACATAAGGACCAAATTTAGATTACATCTCACTCTCATCCTTTAGCTCTTGATTAATATATTGATAATGCACAGGATTTGACTATTTATGAATCCACAATAATGGTTTGCAGAAAAGGAAATTATGAGCCTGCACACAAAAGTTGACCTTGTTGTGACTCTTGGTGGGGATGGTACTGTTCTTTGGGTATGTTATTTGAGTTTGATGCACACCATACTTAGGTTGATTTTGGAATCCTTGTCTTTTCATGCTTGGTTGAGTTGTCATCCCCTGTTTTTATTTGCAGGCTGCATCGATGTTCAAAGGACCAGTTCCTCCAATTGTACCATTTTCTTTGGGGTCTCTTGGCTTTATGACACCATTCTGTATCCTTCATGCTAGCTCATGAAACTCTTTTGTTAAATTGAAAGTGAAATTGACGACATAAAACACCAATTGCAATTTTTGACTTCTATGTGACAGAATTTACTTGTTATTGGTCATCTATTTACTTAATACAGTTGCCTCCCATGTCTTGACTTGAATGTATTCTTTAACTATTTTTTAGATAGCGAACAGTACCGAGATTGCCTTGATTCAATCCTTAGAGGTCCAATTAGTATAACATTACGACACCGATTGCAATGCCATGTTATTAGAGATGCAGCTAAAAACGAGTATGAAACTGAGGAGCCTATACTTGTTTTGAACGAGGTTACAATTGACCGTGGAATATCATCATTCCTTGCAAATTTGGAATGCTATTGTGACAACTCTTTTGTCACACGCGTGCAAGGAGATGGATTAATTTTATCAACTACATCAGGTAGCACTGCATATTCATTGGGAGCTGGAGGTTCAATGGTTCATCCCCAGGTATATCGTGATAAAATCTTTCTTTAAGCACTCATTAGTGTCTGTGTGTGAAAAGGCGCTCTCTTTTTCCAAGGAAGTTTCCCACTATAACTATAATATGATTGTGTTTCAGCATGTTTAGAAGCAGCTATACTGACTTTTTTCTATTATTGACGCAAAATTCTTTCAAGAAAACACACCTAGCAGAATCACATGTTTTAGCTGAGGCTACCAGGATTGATGAGTAGCACTAGCAAGAAAATAAATTTATTGATAGAAAGGTAAGAGGTTCTTAGAATGCGGCTCTTGCTTCAGCATGCACTTGGATTGGCCAAGTAAGATTCAAAGTTGCATGCTTGCTCTTGACAACCCAATACATTTATCATTGCATTAGACACTATTCAGGTAGAGCTATACCAGCAAGTAGATTTGAATCAGGGTCTCTCGCAATGCATCAGGCTTTTTTTATGGCTAAAAGGTTGAGTTAGAATAGATTGGCCTGCTTTCCCCCAAATTCACAATGACATGACCTTGATGATCTGCAAAACAAAAACAAAAGAAAATCGCTGTTAAACTGAGTTCAATACATCAATTTGTAAACCCTTAATTAATAAAACACTGTTGGAGGTATCATAAGGGCAGGCAACACAGTCACTGAGAAGTTGCACCCATGCTATGGACACGTATAAAGTTGACGTTATCCCTTTCTATGAAGACTCTGGTTGTTTTCATTTGGAAGTAATGCACTTATAGTATTATTGCTATCACTTTAATGTGCCTGATTGATATTTACAAATTTGATGTGTTTCCTGTAATTTGCAGGTCCCTGGAATTCTGTTTACACCAATTTGTCCACATTCCTTGTCGTTTCGACCTCTGATATTACCTGAGCATGTAACAATACGAATTCAAGTTCCATTCAACAGCAGAAGCCCTGCTTGGGCCTCATTTGATGGCAAGGACAGGAAACAGTTGGCAGCTGGTGATGCGCTTGTGTGCAGCATGGCACCATGGCCTGTTCCAACAGCCTGCCAAAATGATTCTACAAACGACTTTTTGCGTAGCATCCACGATGGCCTCCACTGGAATCTCAGAAAGACCCAATCTTTCGATGGCCCTCAGGATTTATAATGTAACTTAGTTCATTTTTTTCTTGGGTCCAGGAAAGCAGTTCCTGCTGGAGTCTGATTTGCCTTCAAGTGGCACAGGGAAAGTGCTGTAGAGGGGGGATAACTTGTAGTAGTTCCAGGGGGGGGGGGGGAATACTGTCACTCAGCTCAAATTTCTCTGGAATTTGTACTGCTTTGCATGGTTATTAAATGAATAGATACAAACTGATAAAAATCAGAATAATTAGTAGTAATAGGTTATTTGATCAAGGTTGTTAAATGTACTTTTTTGACACGACACGGAATTATCATTTGAACTTGAATCGTAAAATTGTAAGTAAAATATTTTTATATAAAAATTGTAAAATCGCAAGTAAAATCATAAGTAAAATATTTCTGAATATAATATAACACAATTATGGTCATAAAATTTTATTAGTTAAGGTAAATGTATGATTTAAAATAACTCAAAAATACAATACAGAATGATTATGTCTTAGAATTTCATGAGGTAAGAATTTACAAATTTGAAATAAATATTGTGTTAGCATGCTATGTAAACTAGAATCAACCACATTACCTTCATCTTTCTTGTTATTTCTAAGATATTTATCAAAATCATTATAGAAAGGATTATTAGTACTACCACCAGTATCATCACTGATATTGCTAATAATAGCTTTAACTCCAACATTAGTATTGGCAACAATATTTAACTCCAAACTCTTGAATTATTTGGATTCACAATACCATGAGTACTCATTTCAACATCATTTATTTTCGTCTTCTTTTCTATTTTTTCTTCGTGTTACACTATCAATAGCATAAAGTAAATTAATCTTCGATGAACCACCATGTTCTTCTCCTTCAGTGATCCAATCATCATCAAATGAGAGATCATCTACATCTTCATCAAAATCTTTAACTTGCCTTTCGACTTGGTTATCATCCATTTTCAAATTACACATCACAAATACCAAGTCATTTATTTTTTTCTGTTGCAGACACTTTTTTTGTTTCGTATGAACCAATAAAAAAAATTCAAATTGATAACATATAAGATTCTTATTAAATATAAAAACATTTTAAATTAGAATTATAATGATAATGAGGATTCAAATAATTATTAATGCATGTCATATTAATGAGCATGTAAGCACTTGGAGAAATCCCATATCAGTTGACAACACAACTTTTTAAACTAATGAACAACCTTGGCACACCCTCCTTTGATAGTCTAGGCACAGTCTAGGCATTTTCTATGTGCTCTGCATTGTTTGTTTCATATTGTTTTATGTGGGATTTCATTAGAATCGTAAAATCATACCGCTCTGACCCCATTTTACAATTACACCTGATTTTTTTTTAGTTTGGACCGATTTCAGTGGGGTTTGATTTTTCTACCCGATTTTATCAAGTTTACAGGTTTAACTCATAAAATCATACGATTTTACAAGTCAAAATGTAATTTTAACAACATTGTATTTGATATTTGAATGGTGGTTATTTAAGATATTTTAAATTATTATTTTTTTCTTAGCTTTGGAAGTACTAAATTAATGGTCAAGTCCAAGTACACGTAAAAATAGTCAATCACGAGACTTAAAAGACCCGTATAAAATTAGTAATTTTATGGGAAAGACAATGAATGATTTAAAAGGAGTTTTAAATTTTAAAAACAAGGGTGTTGTTCTTGTATTTGTGGATGATTAATGCTTTGAAATATATGCAATGTATTGTGAGTGTATAAAATTCTAAATTTTATACCTGAATGGTTTGATGGTAATTATCCTCTCTGAACCTTGTTGCTTTCAAGGAAGGGAATGATTGAAAAGTAATGTATTTTTTTTTATTGGTTTATGAGATACTAAATTAAACCTAGTTTTTTTAAGAAAATAGATGGCTGAAAAGTCCTTAATTTTTTGTGGTATTAATAAGAAACAAAAAAAAATACACACCATTAATGAGATAGTATATGTGATGAGCTTTTTAAGAGATGTTTTCTACATCTATGGATGTGAAGAAATAATTGTATCTAATATGAATGAATCATATAATATGAATGAATCATGAAATAGACCATGATCTGTCATATAAGTATCATCTAAAAGTATTTTGGATCTAATATAGTATTAGACTAATGTCATCATGAGTTCAATTTATTGCTGTGTTCAAATCTACAAGGTCTAGCATTTAGTTAGAGCAAGTCCAATGGTAAGAGGTTTTTTTAAGAGGCAGATGATAGAAATGGCTCTTTCAATATATATATATATGTTATTTTTAAAATTTTATAGATTAATAATCATAACAATAAAATGTAATTAATAATTCATGAAAAAAGCATATATTATGTAATTTTAAATAATTTTATTTTTAAATTTGAACTAAAAAAATTGAATTAATATATTTAATTATATACATATACATAAATAGTACAACTCTAAAACAACACGCCAAAACACTAAGAAACCAAAATATTTTATTCCAATTGAAAAAAAAAAAAAAAAAAAAACAGAATTGACAGCTTTGCTCTGATGAGATGGAATCCATTGTGAAGATATCAAATTGGTAAGAAAAAGAAAAAAACAATGCCTCAATAAATAACGAAGGAACGTTTTAGTCAGCACTTGGTAGCGGCAAAACTGCGAAGCTATAACCGTTACAAGACCACAGAAATGTCTCGGTCGCACCGAAAGCATTTCATCCTCATTTTACCGAAGGGTGGATAGCTTGCAATCATGCATTGTTTCAAGGACTCAAAACTCCGAGCCCGCTTGAAGGATGAATGCTGCGTTAGACAACTCACGAAAACAATGCATTCCCACAGAGAGAACAAGAGAGGAAAACAATTAACGTCACGTGAATTATCAAGGCTAGGCAAGAAACTAGGCCATATAAATTCTTCTAACGATCCAATCGAAGGTGACAGTTTATGATTCCCTTCAAAAATGCTTTCAGGGAAACCCTTCAGCAGTGTCAGCGCTGCAGTTCATCAGAGTTTGCAGCACCTATCTCCTGGAACTCTGTGCAAATCTGTAGCCACCTGTGGACTAATCCTTTTTTTGCTCTACACTGTCTTGTTCAACCCTCCTTACTGTAGCCAGTCTATGGATAGATTCGCTCTCTTCAAGCTCAAATGGCCACTCTCACCTGCTAATGCAACTTCCTCTGCGACTGTTACTCCTACTGATCCTACTGGTATCAGCCACATTGTATTTGGGGTGGCGAGCTCTGTGAACACATGGGAGCGCAGGAGATCATATGTGGAATCATGGTGGAGACCAAACGTTACTCGAGGATATATTTTCCTTGATAGAGATCCCTCACAAAGATTCCATCCCTGGCCCTCATCTTCTCCTCCTTTTCGCGTCAATGAACCTATCAAATCTAGACGAGACAGCAAGTACGTATCACAGGTTAGAATAGTACGTACAATCATGGAGACTTTTATGCAGGGAGATAAAGATGTTAGGTGGTATGTAATGGCAGATGATGACACCATCTTATTTGTTGATAGTTTAGTAGAGGTTCTAGCCAAGTATAATCACACCGAGTACTTCTACATCGGGATGAATTCGGAATGTGTTGGCTCGAATGTTAATTTCGCGTTCGAAATGGCATTTGGTGGAGCTGGCTATGCTTTGAGCTACCCTCTAGCAGAAGCTCTGTCCACGAAGCTGGATGGGTGTATTCAACGATATCCAAATGTATATTCCAGTGACTTTATTTTGCAGACGTGTTTAGCAGATTTCGGAGTTCCTCTAACTCATCACAGAGGCTTTCACCAGGTTTCTGATCATTCGACGATCAATGTTCATGTAGAATTTGAGCAGAATCATTTCATAAACTAACCGATTCCTGTTTATTTATGGTGCTTCACTGCAGATTGATCTGCATGGGGACATATCAGGCCTTCTATCAGCTCATCCTCAGTCTCCTGTCCTCTCCCTTCACCACATCGATTTCGTAGATCCAATCTTTCCCTCCATGAATCGCTCTGCATCCGTCAACCATCTAATGGAGGCTGCAAAAGTCGATCATTCACGGCTACTGGAACAAACTATCTGCTACCAAAGGAAGAACAACTGGTCTTTTTCTACCTCGTGGGGCTACTCCACTCACACGTATGAAAATATACACCCTCGAAGCTTCCTGCTGCGACCTATCGAGACGTTTAAGCCGTGGCTGGGGATTTTTAAGCCACCACTCTATATGTTCAACACTCGAGGCCTCACGAATGATCCATGTGAAGCCCCTCATGAATTTTTCATGGAATCTGTCGAGAAAACCAGAGGGGACCAAGTTGTTACGACCTACATCCGAAAATCACCACGCAATTTGCCACCATGTTCATCAAGTGGCAATCATTCTGCAAATCATATTTCCAAAATTCAAGTCTTTTCATCAGCAGCCACATTAAAAAAGGTGAGTTTTTCCATCTTTTGCGTCACGTCGAAAGTTCAACATTGTTGCCAGACTTCGCTCTTGATATTAGCTAGATACATTTGACAGCTAAAAACAATTTTGCTAGAGTTCGTAAATTAAATTTCTTCTCTTGGTTAAGTAAATGGGAAGAATTGAAAGACAGCATAAACATAAATTTTGGGCTTAGACGTTTAATAAAACAATTTCCTAAGGAATTTAACTGTTTACTGTTCATCGCTTGAATCTTATGTATTGTGCAGGCTGGACAGATAGAATGCTGCGATGTTGAAGAGACAGCAGACATGAATATTACACATATCAAGCTAAGGGCTTGCATGAAAGATGAAATCATTGCCTAAACATATCATCAAACACAAATGGATCGTATTAGCTTGATTGTACTTTCTATTCTATTCTTTTCTTTTCTGTTTATTGGTACAAGGCTTACATATGATTCTGCTTGGTGCTAAGTCGACAACTTCAACCTTCAAGTAGAGGACAGTACTTGAATTTCTAGGCTGTGTTTCAGTGCAATTTCATCGACCAGGAATAACAAAATTACCTCATGCTACGTCTCAGTTTGCAATTTTCCCGAACACGGCCACTATTATCACGATTCTTCTCATGTGATTGTTGTGAATTGACCAGGTTTGATGCTTGTTCGGTTTAACTTGTGTCAAGAATGGTGATCTGTTTCTATTTCTGATATCCCAACAAAAAAAAAAATATTCACATCAAAATCTTTATTCTTGCACTCCTTCATACCTTCTCGATAGTTCAAATTTACCAGCGATGGTGTCCAAATCTAGACACCCCAGCAGTGATAATGGAAAAGATTACATTTAAGAATCATAGAGAAACTGTGACCACCTACAAAGCGTTAGCTTTATCGACTATTTCTCATGTATAATGAAATTTCGGTAGTTCAGAAACCAAATACTCCAAAAAGAATCAAATTGACATGCCTCCTTCCAAGCAATTTAAACCCAGACAAACCAGCATTTCTAGAACTAATCAGTCAATTTCTTGTGCTCCTCATTAGCCTTTTGGATTCCTATCAAGCGAGCATAGTCCACCCACCTGTTGAAGCAAAGGGATGGACATGAGATGCCACAGGTACATAGATTATCAAGTTCAAGATTCCCATGAAATAAAGAGTGCAATCCTTACAATAATGAACCCAGGAATGTGTTGCCTGTTCGAACGGCAAAACAAAGTGCACCTAGCATGAGCTTGTGCTGGTGTAGCATAGGTTCCAAAATGCGCTGTTCAACAACACCGGCCAGTATTTGATACCTGTTCAACAGAAGTATTCTGTCAGTAAACCATTCTAACCCATAGAAACCCTCAATATCAATAGCACCTCGTTCAGATTAAAATTGTAATAACAGATCCGTCTTTTTCATAATTTAAGCTTTTTAATTGGACAAAACAACACCAGTTCATATTTTTCTACAATTCTCATCATGGAAAAATATACTAGCGATGCTTCATTGTTAATTTGCTAATTAATCTGTTCTGAATAGTGGTTCTGGCACCAAAGGCTATTCAAGACAAGTTCTAACATTAAAAATTATGCTTGAGATCAAATTTTGCATAATTATGCTGTATTCAACAAAAACCTAATTGTGTTCCAATGATGAAATAAAAAAAACTCGCCCATTGAAATCTAGTCCATATGTTTTATATGGATAAGGCATGTATTAAACAGTGTAATAAATTACAGCATCTTAGATAGGTCATAAAGAAGACACTATATATTTAGAAAATTGAGCAAAAAACATGTCTGGAGGATCGATGTACCTGAGGTTGCTAGAAACTGCCATGTAGACACCATAGGCAACACTGGTAGATAAAATAGGTACGTTTTCAACTTCACCAGCAGAAGACTTATCCACAGCTTTCCGTGCATTGATCAAGGCATTTGTCACGGCGGTACCAACCTAAAACAAAATGATTGCATTAGAGGTATGGATCCTCAGAATCAAGAACCTTTCATCCATTAGTATACAGATGAGAGGTCAGGTACTTTGCAGCATAAAAAGAAAGAGGCAAGAGACCAAGAGTGATGATGATTTTTTCAACAAAAGAAAAGGTGATGACATTTTATTCTTTTATATTTGTCTAAATAGATTGAACTTATTATAATGCAAGAGCACATGCAAAGAAGGTTACCCCTGTTTGATATTGATAACCAAAGGTGCAGACAGCAAGGAATCTATAAAAAAAGGTCAGAGAGACAAACTGCTTATTATGCAAAGTTTTCAGACCACTAAAGATTAACAATTCCCAGAACGAGCTCAGAGTAAAAGCCAAAACACCAAAGTGTGTGTGTGGGGGGGGGGGGGGGACAGTTTTTCACTCATTTCTCTAAAATGCAGTTCCAGTTTCCATTATAAAATGTCAGAAAGGCAATTTGTGGTTTAGTCATGGTGCTCCATGGACAGTTGGCACTGTACCCGAGAAGGCATTGGCACATAAAAATAAAATTTTTCAATAAGAGTACACTGCAAGGAAGACAAGAGATTCTCCTGTAGAAAACTACGTGGGTGATATAGAATGGCATAGGGTAGTATAGGCTATGTAAGATGGGTGAAACAAACCTGGAAGTATAACAACCTACCAACTTCAAATTCATTTCTTAGTACAAAATCATTAAAAAAAGTGCTATATAACCTTCTGCTCAGTATGAACTTACCAGTGAGGAGGTGGTGCCAACAACAAAAAGCTTTGCTCCATTACGCTGCAATAACAAATCCACATAAGGACAGGGATACTCTTGGCATGGGAGTTAAGATTTTTAATTAACAATGAGCAAAAAATAAAAAACTTACTGCTATAGCACCTAATCTCTGTAAGAGTGAATAGGAAGTTCCAGCGAGAGCCACCTGTAATCAGGATTTGACGAGCAAATGACTATCTAAAGCTTTCTGTAGTCATCTTTGTTAAACTTACTAGCTAATGCATAAGTTTATCAATAATCAGAAACCTGGAATGCATTATCAGGGCAGTTGTGGAAAAACTTTGCAATAGGTCCAGCATTTCCTGCTAGTGGTGATCGGAGAGAAACTGTGGGAGCAGGAAGAAAAACAAGCATGAAATCTGCAATTATGGCCATCACCTAAGGAAAAAATGAATACCAACTGAGGGATGGAAATAATGCATTTTCAGAAAGCAATGGACAGGAAACCCTACAAACTACTGACTTCCTAGAAATGATGATGATAGTCATACCACATCTGCAAAAACAACTTCCAGCTCGTTGAAAAAATTCTCTCTCCGACGCTCATACTCAGCAGCAGTCTACAAAATCAAAAACTTAAGTCATGATAACATAAAAAATATATATATATTGCCAGTGTAAGCCATAGACAGAGGAGGCGAACTGGAAGGAATGGAGAAGGAAGACATAAAACTAGAAAACCAAAAACCAATTACATGCATAGCAAGTTATCATTATTCTTTACAAATGGAGCTGGCCAAAAATTTCCCACTTCAAGTTTAGTTGTACTCGTCACTTCTTTCCGGGGAGGGAGGTACTTGTAAACTTGATAGCTTGGGCTTGGATCAGTCAAGTAGTTGTATTGGCATAAGCAAGTTTAATCACCATTGCATAACAATCCATTATTCAAGATTATCCTTTTACCACTAAAAAATTGACTTACCCTCAAGAAAGCCAATAAATGCAAATATAATTATAAAAGATACATCTTTTTCCTTTTACCAACCAATTCGGGTTGCTAAACCCCTATAAACACCATCATATACTTGTTCAAATTCAAAAAAAACGCCAATATACTCTAACATCACTTTATCAAACAGCTCAACCACCTACGTAAAAGAGTGGTTTCGAGACACCCTTAGACCCCATTTGTATCTTTTCTTAGAGTCAATCAATCCCTTATCACGGAAATAAACCGACCATAAAAAGAAAAGGAAGTATGATACTATTCTCTTCATACATTCATAGACAAGCATGCTTTAACAAGTACCCATTTGGCATTATATTCGAATTGAACAAATGCATTTTCAAAAGCAAAATCAGATGAAGTAGAAATCATATATCGAATTCTATCCCTTTTTAGCAAAATCCATCCAATTGACCATCCCGGGCAGAGATCCTTTTACATCACATTCAAATGATTAAATGCATTGTCGTATCTAAGTTTATAAAACAGAAAAGTGATATTGTAATACCATACCTTGGTGAACATACCAACACCACATTCCATCCCAACTTTAGCCAAAAAGAGGTCATCAGCCAACAACCTCTCTCTAAACCCATCAAACTGCATCAACCACCGTAAAAACCGCGAGTTTTCAAGCTCGAAGAACCTGGAAACCACAGCCCCTGGTATCATCCCGGCCCGGATAGCCGCCGCCAAATCCTGCGGCAAACTCTCCACAGACCGCTTCGCCTCGACCAAAACCATCATCGCCTCCTCCCTATTCTTATCCTCCGCACTGCCACCATCACCATCGTGGTTGTTATTGTCACTGCTATCTCCGCCGCCGCCTCCGTTGGGAGGGGGGTGGTTGTGGATTCCGCCATCTCCTCCGGAGGAGGATGGGATGAAGAGAGGGAGGCGGTGGTCGTTGTAGCTGTGGTGGCCGAGGTAGGCGGGGCAGGGAGAGGGAGAGGGCAGGGAGAGGCGGGGATGGAGATGGCGAGATGAGGAGAGGTGGAAAGAACGATGGAGATTGATGAGTTTGGGATTCGTACTGTTAGTTAGAGAGGCGGTGAAGAAGCAGGCGGCGATGGCCATATGTAAATAGAGAGTAGGTGGAGGGTGGCGATGGACAGACAACAGCAACCTGTTGATGTAATGGAGGGGAGTTACGATGTGTGTAAGGAGGACAGTGATAAATGCACTTGTTTCTGCTTTTGATGTTTCTCATGTATTTTGTCTGTAGCGCGGGGATCAAAATAATATTTATTTATTTATTTTTAATATAAATAATTAAAATAAAAAATTATTAAAATATGAAAACAAACATATTCAAAATTAGGTGAGTTTAAGTGTTCTTTTTCGGAAAATTCGAGGGCTTAGGCTTTGGACTTCCATTTCATTTTTCCTTGTCATATACCCCAACCATGCATGTGAGATCCACTCTCCTTTATTTATTCCTATTTTACTGTTATTATTTATTTATTCTCTTAAATATTTTGGGATGCATTTACAAGGACTGTGGTCGCTTTTGTTACTGAGTATATTTAAAAATGTGTTTTAATAAAAAAAAAATATTAAGAGTGCGTTGATAACATGTTTTAAAAGTATTTTCAAAAAACTAAGAAAATAAATTTTAATTTATGCTTGAAATTAATTTTTTTTTTATGTTTTCATATTGTTTTTATGTGTCATATTTTAAACAAATATTTATTATTTT
Source organism: Salix purpurea (assembly GCA_027405865.1). NCBI lineage: Eukaryota > Viridiplantae > Streptophyta > Magnoliopsida > Malpighiales > Salicaceae > Salix > Salix purpurea. The sequence goes on along the minus strand of JAOWLH010000002.1, from coordinate 13,946,511 downwards.
AATATTTTTTAAAATATAAATATTTTAAAAAATAACTTAGCCACTAAAACTATATGATATTGTGTTCTTACATGCATTTATATGTTTTTTTTTAAATATATTCATTATATATATGATAAAATTATCCTTGAAGTTTTAAATAACTATCTTGTTACTCAATACTATGTAATAACCGGACAAATTATGATTTGAACCAACCAAATGAAATCCCTAGTGGATTAAACAACAGTATTTTTTTTAACTCATGAAATGATACAAAGAATGTGTTATGGTGTTAATTAAAAGAGAGAGAGAGAGAGAATTGAGGGGGAAATAAGAAAGAAAAAAAGAATGAGGGTCAATGTGTGAATACAAGGAAAATTGAATACCCCATTTAAAAGAGAGAGAGAGAGAGAGAATGTGTTATGATTTTAATATAGCGAGTGCTTGGGAAGAAGAAGTTCAAGCTAGATTTTGGAAAAAGAGAAGAAGAAACTTGACATTTTCTTGCATTCTTTTATTGAATTCTTATCAAAGATTGGTAAATAACATACTCCAAGTCATTAAATTCTCTATTTTTATGTTTTGATGGAAGATTGTGTAAAATTATGATTGTGTGAAATTATAGTTTTATGATATTAACCATGGAATTGATGCTAATTATTATTGAACAATGTTAAGAAAAACATGAATTATAATTGAGTAATTGACTAAATTCTCTAGTTTTATGTTTTGATGAAGGATTGTGTAAAATTATGATTATGTGAAATTGTGGATTTATGATATTAACCATGTAATTAATACAAATTTATGGTTGAGCCATGTTAGAAGGCATGAATTACGATGGGGTTAGTGTTTAATTTTGAATATAAGAAACAAAATTTCTTCCCTTTTTATCGGGGTTTCGGCTAAAAAGAAAGGATTACGAGAAATTAAGGCCTTAAAATTATTATTTGGTAAATGAGGGAAAATGTAGGTTTGAAAATATTAATGAATGAGATGAGAGAGGGAGGGAGGGAGGAAAAAAAGGTTAATTAAATAAGGAATTTTATCCTCTCCAATTTAATGGTAATCAAATTAAAATAGGGATGTTGGACTTAATCAAGTGATATATAATTTGTGTTAGAATTTTTCGGCAAGGAACAACTTCCTGCGTGCAAAGACCAAATAGATGTTCGACATCTTGAAGTATCTTAACAACTTATTTTAAATGATCATTAAACATGAGGGAAATAATTAATACCTTGTTGAATGAACGAGTTAAAAAAATTATTTCCTCATTAATGAAAATAATGTCTTGTTGAATGGACAAACTAAGAAAATTATTATCCGGTTAATATGAATAATGCCCTATTGAATGGGTAAGTGAATAAAAAACAATCCTCCAAGGCAGAACCATGAATGCAGCGCGTGCACACGATGCTAAAGACGCGTGAGACGAGTTTAGGGTGTGTGGTGGGTTGGTGGAGGCAGAGGCCGTCAGTCAAGCAACTGGTGGGCTCCGTTTAGATTTTGGTTCTCTTTAAGATGACGTGTCCAGAGCGGGGTGATATAATTCTGGTGATAATACACTTCTGATTCGAGTTTGCTTCTACTTTTATCGTTGACTTTTGACTTGAGAAGAAAATATAATAAAATTTATTTACTATTTTTATTCATAATAATTTGCCGTGGTTGTGGTTTTAGCTTCTATTTTTAGGTGGAATCTTTAACAAATAAAATGCCGAAGATATTCATAACAAAAAATAAGAGAATTTTAAAAACAAACAAAAAAAAGACAACCAGAAAAAAGAAAGGGTTTTACCTGCCTCTTCTTGTCAAATACTATTCATTATAATAAAAAAATCAATCAATATTTTTATTTATTTATTTATTAATGTTAAATTTATTTTTTTTATTAAGTTATCATAGTCTCATGATATAAATAGTTGGTCAATGTAGCTCACTTTTTTTTTCTAATTAACTTATTTTTTCTAATTTTATAATTTAATATTGAATTAATTGAGAATCAAACACCTACTAAAACTAGTCAATTAGGTTACTTTTTAAACTTCACCTTACTTCCTATCTGGCTCGAATTTTAAATTAAATTATATAAAAATACCTTAAACACGAACCGATTGACTTCAATAATCTAAAACAACTTGGATGGCTGATAAAAATATAACTTAGCTTTAAAAAAAATCAAGATGATGACTTTTTTTATATAAATATCAAGATAACAATATATTAAATCAATTTAGTCATCTCGTAATCCATGTCATGGACTCTATTGAGTTTAATAGTTTTTATATAAAAAACATTATTTAATTATATGATAAAAAAACAAATGCTCTCAAAATTATGCACCAACCTAGCGTCCAGGTGTTTATTTAAGACCATGATAACTCTATAAAAAAAATCAAATTAAATCATAAAGTATATTTTCCAATGAATCCATTATTAAATGATTTAATAAAAAATCAATTAAAAACAAAAAAAAAAACATAAAAGGCATATCATGTTTGGTGGGTAAGACTATCACACTCATAAACTTGGTCACCCAAGTCAACCCACTAATCTTGTGAATTAGATCGTGAATCCCACCGAGATAAATAATTTATTTTATTGTTGTTGTTGTTGTTGTTATTTATTTATTTAACTATATGATAATAAAAAATAAATGATCATGAGATCAAACATCAACTCAATAGTGAGATGTTTGGTTGAGAGCATGATAACCTTATATAAAACAAGAGAGAGAAATGACATAGTATGATCAAGTAAAAAACTATGTGATTCACAACCCAATTAGCCTCGAAAAAACCTAACCAAAACCTATGATCGATTAAATCATTTCATTTCTACATGTTTATAAAATAAAATAAAATTAGGGTGATCCATGTCAACCCACCTGATTTGTGACTTAAACTTATCTCAGATAAATTCTCTGATCAAGTTTGAAAACTATACTTGTTAAATTGCCCGCATTACGTTGCAGACTAGGTAAATAATTTTTATAATTGTTGGGATTGAAACAATTAATAGGTTTTGTTAGTTAAAAAATAAAATATAACATTTATACATGTAAGGTTTGATGCAATGAAATATATCAACACACCCTATTATAACAACTACAACATCGAAGACTTAATATCTAAAAATACCATTGCTACTCTTTCTAAAACAATAAAAAATATTAAATTACCCAGAGAAAAAAAATTGAAAATATTAACAAAAGAGGAAGCAAGAAAAACAATTATTATTATTATTATTGTTGTTGTTGTTGTTGTTGTTGTTGTTGTTGTTGCATGAATAATGGGGAAAAATTCAATAAAAGAATGAAAAAAGCCCAAAAACTTTAACAAAAGAGCAAATAAAAATAAATAAATTATTAGCTAAAAAAATCATTTGACGTGAAAATAAAAATAAAAACTAATAAAAAAACCCAAAAGAAAAAACAAAGGAAAAAAAATATCAATTTTCAAATAATCATAAACACAAACTAAAAATTAAGAACAAATTTTTTTAAAAAAAATGTTATCCCAACAAAAGAGAAAATAATAAAAATTAAAAATCAAAACTAAGAACACACACACACACACACACACACACACACAGACACACATATAAACATGGACAAAATAAAGACTATTTTAAAAATATAAAAATTAAAGGAATTAAAATAAAAAATTAAAAGTATAAGGACCAAAATGAAAACCAAATAAATTATCAATTTCAATCAAAGAAAAAAAATTGAAAAAAAAACAAATCTTCTGTATGAAAATATTAAGAGATTTAAAACCAAACCCTAAATTAAAAAAATAAAGACTGAAATGAAAATATATAATCAATTTTAATCGAATGATACAATTGAAACAAATCAAAACTTACATAACAAAAATAAGGATCATAAAACACATATAGAAGAGCAGAGACTAAAATGAAATAACCATAAAACCTGGGGGCTGCCGTGTAGTTCAGGGTGAAAAAAAGAGAAAATAGGGAACAAAATTCAAATGCCAACAGTGACGTAAATGATCTAAAATAAAAAAAATAATTAAAAGAATGAGGATAAAAATAAATATTAAAAATAAATTAGAAGGCAAGAATTATCCAAAGGGTTAAATTAAAAACAAGAGAAATATTAACAAAAGAATTAAAAAGTTAAAAGCATGAAGATCAAATTAGAAAAAAAATAAAATAAAATTTAAGAGTGACATTAAAAACAACCAAGACCTTGACAAAAAAAAACCAAAAACATAATTACAAACTAAAATAAGAAAGATTAAATTGAAAAGTATTATACATACAAGTTAGAATCATGGATTAAATAAAAAAATATTTAAAACAAAAAAACCAAAATAAAAACAATAAAGATTATAGTTTTTTAAAATATGATAAATTTAAACTTAATTTATTAAATAATTTGAGTACGCAAATGGTATATAGGTTATTATAGTCAAGCTTGTTGGGCCGAAACAAAGAAAGAGGAAAGGCTGACAGATGCTGACGCAGGACATGATGAGATTGTACAGCTATAAATAATTTACTAGATCAGAGATAGCATCGGAAAGGAAAGGAAAAGAACACGAGTGAGTGATAATGAGCACTGGAGCGGGAAAGATCGTGTGCGTGACTGGAGCCTCGGGTTACATAGCTTCATGGCTTGTCAAACTCCTTCTCTCACGTGGTTACACTGTCAAGGCCTCTGTTCGTGACCCAAGTGAGTCACTCGCGCCCTCTATCATCTCTTTCACTCGCACGGTTTCTTTCTTTTCTTGCTGCTTTTGATATAAGATATGGATTATGATGTTATTTAATTGCAAGAATCAAGAGAAAGTCATTTTTAAATTATGGTAATTTGGTTCTTTGATGGGAGTGATTAGATCATTGGTTTGTGTTTAATCATGGATTTCAGGGGCTAAAGATTAGAATTTTTTTTTGGGTGACCGTAATGATTTCTAAAGAAAATGGGTGGATTTTGTTGGAGGTAGTGTTGGAAAATCAAATGAATGTAAGGAGCGGAAACAAAAACTTGAGGCGTGCGTTTGGGCTGTCCTTAAGGATATTTCCCAATAGTTAATTCAACAAGTTCTTCCTCAACAGAAGAGGGCGATATAGAAACAACTCGGAAAGAAGAAAAACCAAGAAGAAGAGAAAAGTGTTTTTTTCGGATTGTTTGTGATTGAAAAAACTGGATGGTATTTATAAGCTACCATAATGGAACAGTCATATTTAATTTTATTATGAAATTAAAGTGGGTGTTGCAATAATTTAAAAATAAAGCTGTTACAATAATTTAAATTATGGTGAACAGAAAATGTTTTAAAATTTGTATCTGATAGAAATAATTTTCAATGGTTACAAATTTAATGTTTTCAATTTAAGGGTCATCAAAATATTTTAACAAAACAACAAAAATAATTTATAGAGTGTAGGCGTTGCCTCGCACACAGGGTAAATCAGAGGTTTTATGTCATTTTGTAACCATGTAGTCGTAATATTGAAAGGTATATGTACAGAAATGCTACTTTGCGATACTTGTTTTCCCTTGAACAGAACCATGCAAGTCCTTGTGCAAAATGCTCATTGCCAAAAAATAATGCTGCTTCATCATGCATTGTATTGCACTAAAACTGAAAGTAATCTATTTTAGTTTTGCCTTGGAAAAATATAATGGTATTGTCTATTTAGTTCGGGCATACTCTGTCCATCATGACAGAGTGATCTTACTTGTGTTTTTTCATGTGATGATATCAATATTCATAAATCAATGTGCTGTTTTCAATTTATATTCCGCAGATGATCCCAAAAAGACACAACATTTACGTGCACTCAGTGGAGCTCAGGAGAGACTTGAGCTGTTCAAAGCAAATTTATTGGAAGAAGGTTCCTTTGATTCTATTGTTGAAGGGTGTGAAGGTGTTTTCCACACTGCATCTCCTTTTTATCATGATGTCAAGGATCCACAGGTTAATCCTGCATGCTCACTCTTGAATAACTGCAGTTTTTCTTATACACTTGAGACTTCATTATTTATGAAAATCAAGAAGAAACTTAAATAGTTCCCCGAAATAGTATGTATCTCTATCACAATCATTGTGATATTCATATGCAACAGGTTACTGAAATTTTATGCCCTGGATGCTATCTAAATGCCAAACACTTTTGAAATATTAATTTATGAATACTGAAATGGATTTAAAGTACAAAACATTATGGATCAGTCTTCTATAGTATACTTGAATCCAAAATTAACAGCAAGACATGGTTGATTCATTATTTTATTGATTCACTGTCAGGAATTTAATGGCATTATGAATATATTTACTTCCTGCTAATTAAGATGCTGTCACAAGAGTTCATGGCTATGAGTGGGATGTGATGATGTTTCATATCTGTCATTATTGAGGCACATGAAAGTCAGGCTATGTATGCAGCAGTTCTTTGAAACCTATACTTAATTTTTTTTTTATCTAAAAGCACATTTCCTTAGGAAGGCATCCAGCATCAAGTAATATAGTTTTCAAATATATCTTCCACAAATGCGCCCAGGTCAGTTGCACTGGTCTGTGACTTGAAGCTTTCCTGGAAAGGTTAGAAAAAGATTTGGCCTATGTAAATGCTAGTTTGCCTCACAGATTCTTGAACTATGCTGTTAAGAGTGTAACATTGAAACCTATTCCTTTCATTTGAAGCTGATTTACAGTCAGCAAAAAATAATTCCTGTCTCTTGTTCTTATGGTCAAGATGTTTACATGAACTTTTAGATGTTGAGGTTTGGATTTGTTTTTATTTGTCTTCAAATGGTTGTGATCAATTTTCTTCCCATTTCAGGCAGAATTGCTTGATCCTGCAGTGAAAGGAACACTCAATGTCCTTGGCTCATGTGCAAAACACCCATCAATCAAACGAGTTGTTTTAACATCTTCTATTGCTGCAGTTGCTTACAATGGGAAACCTCGTACTCCAGATGTAGTAGTGGATGAAACTTGGTTTACTGATCCAGCCCTGTGCAGAGAATCTAAGGTGTGTGCCCGTGCCAATACTTTTTGAATCTTCAGGAAAAAAAGTTATCTTGCTTATGAAATCATATTTTTCAAATCTTGTTCACTTTTAGTGTTAAGTTGTTTCATTCTTCATAGCTTTGGAAATGTAAATCAAATCACACAGTTCACTTCCATCTGTTTTAATTCTGTTCTGATACTTTGTGTACTCTGGGATACGGCTTTGCTGATCGAGTCACATGGTGGTGGTGGCAGCACAATTGCATTGCTTTTGAATTTTGTCATTGTATGCTAGGTGTAACTTATGCTTTTGATGTCTCTTTCTTTGTTTTGATGTTTGTTTGGACATTGCTCTAAGAAAGTTGGAGGTTTAGCAGAAATGTAAATTATCATTTATTGAAATTCAGAGAAAATAGTGATAGAAAGATGCAAGAATGTAATTTTTTTCCTGTTCTCACACTGGATATCAATTTGAACTTATCTCTCAAAGTTATGTTCAATTTGTGGTCTCTCTCATCCTAGGCCATTCCATAAACACAATTATGTCCGCAGCTGCCTTTTGATGATGCGTAAGGAATGATAACAAAATGTTTCTACCATGTGCATTTGGCAATGGGCTGTGCTCTTAATCCACAGTATTTTGTCTCCAATCCCTTATTTTCTGTCTGTTTTTAGCTTTGGTACGTGCTTTCAAAGACTTTGGCTGAGGATGCTGCATGGAAATTTGCAAAAGAAAAGGGTATGGACTTGGTTGCAATAAATCCAGCAATGGTTATTGGTCCTCTCTTGCAGCCAACACTTAATACAAGTGCTGCAGCAATTTTAAGCCTAATAAAAGGTAATTCTTTATGCTAACTGGACTAATCTTTTCATCCTGAACGTAGCCAGTAGCGAATATTTTATCTCAAGAAGTCACTCCTTGCAAAGAACAAATTAAAAGCAGAGAAAATTCAGTAGAGAATTTGCTTAAGTGATGCAAATTGCAATTCAAAAGAACTCACTTTATGTTTGTTTGTTAGAATTGTTAAATCTCCCATGCTTGATTTGAAGAAGATAAGCCCAAATATCAGTAGCTGTTACTTTATTGACAAAGAAGAATACTGTAGCAAACTCTGTTTGATAATATTCTTTCCTTAAAGCATGTGGCTATTCTCTTACTTCCGTGCTGAATGCAGGAGCACAAACTTTCCCCAATACATCTTTTGGATGGATAAATGTTAAAGATGTTGCCAATGCACACATACAAGCATTTGAGCTGCCATCAGCTAGTGGGAGATATTGTTTGGTTGAGAGAGTGGCTCACCATTCAGAAGTAGTGAAGATTCTGCGAGAGCTTTATCCGGATCTCCAACTCCCGGAAAAGTAAGTTTTTCCCCACTATAATTTACCCTTTCTATTTATTGTTTTGCTCTGATGATTTCTGATCTCAGTCACATCACTCTTGTTCTCCCTCCCTTGATTATACCTTTCACAGCTTTTACCTTTATGTCACCTTAATTTGTGTTGTTTTCATGGTGGCATATGCATTTGGTAAGCAAAGATTTTAGTAAGGTGGCAGTGTGCCTATCCATTCTCGTGATGCTTTTTACTGACCTCACCTTCTTGTGCCAGTTTAGAAGGCACGTAAAAAAGTCTGTTCAATTAAATAAAAAAAAAAAACAACAACAAGAAGAAGTAGAAGCTTGTATGTTCAGTAGCCAGCACTCTATTGCATAATGTGCATTAAAAAGCAGATCGCAACACCACGCCTGGGTAATAGTGGTACACATATCGCCTGGTGTGGGACACGAAGGTGGATGAAGCAAATAGTGGTGGAAAAATTGAATATAATCAAAGGTTCCTGATCATGTATCTCTTTCGAAAAGTGTTTGACCATGAAATACAAGCACACGATGAAAGTCGCATCTTGAATGGTACAATCATCAGTTAATTTATTTTCTGGAGTAATTTGATACCAACATTCATTCAAGGCCACTTTTTTCAGTAACTTGAGTGTTTGAAGATCATTGTCCGTTTAGAGTAGATTGCTCTCCTTGAGAATTCTCTGTTATCATCTGCAATTCCTCTTCAAAAGTTATACTGATTCCTTTGTGATAAACTTTGGCAGGTGTGCCGATGATAAGCCATACGTGCCGATCTATCAGGTTTCCAAGGAAAAAACCAGAAGCTTGGGTATTGAATTCATTCCTTTGGAAGCTAACATCAAGGAAACCGTTGAAAGCTTGAAGGAGAAAGGATTTGTCAGTTTTTGAGCATTTCCTGCATGCAAGAGTACAAATAAATAAACGGTGGAGGGTATAGTATCCCCTTCCCAGGAATTTAGAACTCGATGCTGATTTTGCTTTCCATATGAACTAAATATATAGTGGAGGTTTTCTCCCTACCTCTTCCGGCTCAGCTAACATGGAACCTTCAATGTTTGCTAGAAATGGAGAGGAGCATTAGCCAATCACAAGAAGTATTTTGTAACTGATGCTTTTTCAGGTCTCAAAATGTCCTACTGGAGTAATCACTGCCTGCGTATCTTCTTGTGCTGAAACTCGATAGTGAAAAAATGAATTCAATTAATGTGATGGGATTTATTATTTTAATATTTAATACTCTTTTGATTTTTTTAACTAGTATTTAATTGAACAAGTTTATGATAAACTATAAACTTGATTCATTATATTTCCCAAATTATAGCATTTAAATATTTAATTTTTGAATAATATATTTTTAAATAAAATAATTATATACCAGATATATGATAAGTTTGTGCGAGGAACCAAAAAAATGTTAATAAAAGTCTGATTTTTTTGGGATATATAAAAGAGATTAATCAACATTGATCAATATCTTTTAAATCTTGGATCAACGAGCCTAATAGAATAATCCATTCTCTTCTCTTGTAGTGTGTGCGTAAAACATGACTTGTTCATATAAAAGAAAGCTAAATTAAAATTTTTTAGAGGGTCAATAGTGAAAAGAAGTTGTTTAAGAGTAAATTAAATTATTGATATTGTCAAGAATTTGTATAAATTTAGAGGTTATGATTTAATTAGAGAATAATAATTGATTTGTACTTTATTATTTTCAATATGAATGACATTGTTATTCTAAAGAAAAATCACATTAGCGTCCACGTGGACCACGACCAACACATCAGTTCTTGCAATGATCTATCAAGAGAACAAAGTAGAAGAAGAGAGACAGTGAATCATTTGAAAAAAATAAATGTTTGATGAATATTTTTGAAATATTATTTTTATTGTTAATTTTAAGAGAAATATTATTCGCCATTGCGAACCTAGTTAACTAGGTTCTCCCTCTCTTTTTCATACTATTGTACAACAAAGACGTTATTTCTCTTGATGTAAGAAAACACATCTCTCGACAACGGTAATTTGTTTGCAATTAAAATTTTAATTGTTTCAAATTTTTAGAAGTTATTTCTCTTGATGTAAGAAAACACATCTCTTGACAGCTGTAATTTCTGTACAAGTAAAATTCTAATTGTTTCAAATTTTTAGAAGTTATTTCTCTTGATGTAAGAAAACACATCTCTTGACAGCTGTAATTTCTGTACAAGTAAAATTCTAATTGTTTCAAATTTTTACAGGAGATAAAATAAAAAACATTTAGAGCTCTTTTAATCCTATATGAACCCGGTAACCCTCCTGGAAAAGAATTCCAAATAGAGAAGGCATATGTATTATTATTTACTAAACAAATCCGGATAGGAGTTTTTAATAAGATGAAATTCATATAGAGATAAAGCCTATCATGAAGTTGCCGAGACGGTAGTGCATTGAGTTTTAAATATATCCTACGAAAATAAGGATATCTCAAAAATAAGAAAAATCGATCTGCATTCCGAGGAAATAGTTATATATATAGTTCCCAGAATCGATCAGAGTCAATACGTTGACCTGCTGAGAGTTAATGTCGTCTGGAGAAGAAGATCGTTTTCAGAGTCCTGCCATGCAGTTTCTTGATCAGGAACCAAGGCCACACGAGCGGCTTTCTGTTTCCGCTTCGTCGACGGCATACTTCTCTTCAAACCCTCCTTCAACACCGTCCCAATCCCTGATTGCTCCAAACCCGCCACCGTCCCTGGCCCTGATGGCTTCAAACTCACCACCAGTACCCCCAGTTCCGCAGCCGCTTTCTACCATAAACCCGCCTTTTCAGGCACGTTCTGCCTTCACTTCACAGCCACCACCACCACAGGTATTTGCTAATTATCAAGATACCGATCGTTACTTCAATAGTCTCCCACCTGGATATAGATTCTGCCCTCACGATCATGAGCTGGTGATGTATTACTTGGACAAGAAGGTCAAGGGTCTGCCATTGCCTATGAACAGGATTGTTAATGTTGATATCTATCAATTCGATCCCGAGTTCCTTTCAGGTTTTATTTTCATCATTAACCGATTAAAGTTTTGATTATATATATATGTATGTATGTATATATATGTATGTATGTATATATATGTATGTATGTATATTTTGATTTTGATACTATAATTACAAATATTAATTTTTTCTGTTTATATGAACAGCTCGATATAATAATCATGGAGAAAAGGAATGGTTCTTTTTCACACCGAGGAGCAGAAAGTACAGAAACGGAACTAGACCGAATCGAGCGGCAGGTGGTGGATATTGGAAAGCCACCGGAGCTGATAAGGCAGTCAAGTATGAAAAAAATGTAATTGGAGCTGATAATAAAATCAAAATTCAGAAAATTACTGTTGGACAAAGGAAGGCGCTCGTTTATTATAATGGAAAGGCTCCAAAGGGTGAAAAAACCAACTGGATAATGCACGAGTTTCGATTGGATGATCCCCCTCTTCACGTCAGGAATAATAGAGACGACATGAGGGTACGAACATTTATATTTTTCCCTCTCCAATGGACATGAAAACATTTTCTTATTCTTAATATGATCACTAATCAGTTCTCCCTCTCCCTCTCTTTGTTTTGGTGCAGCTGGATGACTGCGTTCTGTGCAGGATTTACAAGAAACGTGGGAAGCGTACGAACGCTGATACTACTGTCAGAGTTCAACAAAGTAACGAGGAAATTTCTTTATTGATGACAATCGAAGGTAATGATGAAGATTTCATCAACGAGCATGGTTATGATCCAAATCGTCTCTCTGCTATAGAGGCTAGCTTTTCCGGGGAGATTTACGGCATGATTACTCCTCCTCTAGAGAATTCGTTCCCGATACATGACGAGCTGAGCCAGCAACAGACTGATCCAAGCGGATTCCCAGATGCTAGTAACTTTTATACGCTCCAAGCTTCACCGATCCCTGGTTTGGAGGAGGCATTTGGAACTCCTGCTCCAATGGATTTCTTCAATAGCGAAGACTGGTTTTACACGCAAATGGAGCACAGGGATGAATTTCTGATGAATCCTGCAAACTCTTCTCAATATTATAATATCCCTGACCAATTTGTTAATCTCTATCCTACCATGCCAACTAATCTTCAAACGAATCCTTCTCCTCTTGTCAACATTTTCCCCATGAACACCGCTCCTGCTTATGGCAGCCTTCCTCCCATGAGTACTGCTCCACTCACTGCCCCCCTTCGTCCCGCGAATCCTGCAAGTACTCATCCAACCTCGGAGATGATGAATGCTGCTCCCAATCATCCTGGACAGCCACCCCAGCATCGCTGAGTAGAGTTGGGTTTCTGGGATCCTATGTACTTAGCTGATAGATGATCTAACCAGTAGTCTAGATATATGTTATCTTTTTGTCAGACTTTGTATTTTTGGAGTCTGGTCGACATGGTTTAGGCGCATTGTTCAACGAGCTCATCGCTTTTTAATGACAAGGTATGGTATCATTTCCCCCCCCTAAGATTAAGTGCTTCCATTTTCTGTTCTTGTCTTCTCTACTTCCAAGTGTTATTAATTTCACCATGAAAATAAAATTTATCTTTCAGGTGCCCTATTTCACAACAAAAATAGTACCAGTTCCGGTGAGATTGCCCCCCGTAGCTTCGGTGGCGCAGTGGTAGTGAATGTAAGACTTAATAGATATGGAAGAGAAGAGTACTGACGAGAGGCTGGGGTGATCAGAAGATGACTCGCCCCCCCTACTCTAGGGTTTGCTACTTTGTGGTAATTTTCGTGCTAGATTTTTTATATGTAAAATCAGACGCGGAGCTTTAATCGAATATATACCTACTTTGTGGTAATTCCTATGATATTTTATGCAGACCTCTATATTGTTTGCTTTCCATTTGCATGAGTAAGTACAATTATTCATTTTTACCATATATACATCGTTCTTGCTTGTCTAAAATTTAACAATTTTAGGGCATATAGTTCTTCGTTGTCGTGGTAGTAGGTTTTTGAAAGCAGGAGTTTACAATGCATTATTTACAAATAAAGTACGTACAAACTCCTATGTGAAAACTCTTTTCAACAACGATTACAGGGTTTTTGCTTGCCTGTTGTCCTCGTCTGCCTGATTGAGGCAGAAGAAAGGGCACAGATCGTTCCCCACTCACATGGATTTTGTTAATGGTTTCCTCAACTTGCTATCCTTTTCTGTTTGTTTTTCTCTAGTTCAAGACTTTACTGGGAAAACGATGATCCTAAAGTGCAAGAAACACCTGTATACTTGTGCTGTTGCCCTAATTTTCAATCCTTTCTGTATTATGATCAGCCGACGTTTTCTTTTCTTTTCCAATCTGCTTCAATCCTCTCCGCGACTCCAACACCTAAATTGTTGTTCTGTTCATGATTTTTAAGGGTAGAAGTGTTTTTGACAAAGTCTTCCAGAGAGTATTTTTTCAAGTTTGCTAAGCAGAAGTATGGCAAAGTATCAGATAGAATTTTAAAAACAAGATAAATTTCATTTAAAAGATAATTAAATGTCAGATAGATAATGTATATGAATATATAAATATATACATATATCCCTCATACCTCTCAAGTCGATCGATATACGATCCCAGGAAGAACATGTTTAGAGGTCCAAGTATGGAGTTAACCGAGGAATCTTAGCCGAACGTGCAGGCATGCATTTGTGGTTTTAAACAGTCTTTCAAAACCCTTAAAGCCATGATCACCAATCTCACCACCTTCCGCAAATTCTTCACCACCGTCACCAGGAGTTGCCGGTGATCATGATCATATGATAAATCAAGATATTGACGACGAGGAGACGACTATTTCAATAATTTTCCCACCATCCATTTTGACCTCCCTGATGCATTTAATCTGAGTGGTAGGATCGGAAATGAACTCGAAACCTTTAATAACCTTCTCCTTACACGAATTCTGCAACAACGATCGGTGAGCCCAAAGCCCCCAAACTTCCCCAGCAGCTACCTTGGTGAGTTGTAGTAAATTTTCATCTTCTGGATGACATTTGTTTAAATGCACTGATGAACTTTCTAGTTTTAGGAATTGATTAGCGAATAGACGTCTTAATCAGTAGCTAGCAGTTGTGATCGGCGGGTTTTCAAGGTTTGGGAATTCAAATACCACAATACACCTTATTCATTCATACCTTCTTCCAAGCCTCTAAGGGCATTGTTGTCTTTTGCTATTTATTTTTCAAAACATCACATTTCAAATCCATCTATTTTATATCATTAAATAATCCAGTGATTGTTTGTCTCCAATTCGATCATTGGACGAGCACATCTATGGACAATGGAGTCATGGCATGTATACTAGTCTTAGAAGGTGTTTCGGAGTGAGTTGTGATCGGAGTTTGAAAAAAAAAATTGTTTTGGGTGTTTAGTTAATGCAGAGAAGCTAAAAAATTGAGTGTCACGTCTTGAAAAACCTTCTAAACTCCGTTTCATGGAAAACAATAAATTATCAAACCGTTGTGACAACACCATCTTCAAACCCAAAGTTTGCAATTTATCAACGATTAATGACATGGTTTTATTGTAGATTCTAAGTTTTAACGTATCCAGACATAGTAGGCAATGTCATCTATGTTAAAACAACAATAGAAGTTTGAAATGACTTGAAAGAGAGATTTTCATAGGAAAATAAATATAGAATGTATCAAGTTTGATAAGAAATTATTGAGGCAATAACATGAGAAACAATTTGTTTCTTTTTATTACACCAAGATAAAAACATTATAGGATGAACTGACATTATATCATGAAAATATTACTTATAAATATGGCAGTTTAAAGGTTATATTTGATTCTTGATGGGGTCTTGCATGTTCTAAAATTTGAAGTAAATTTATTGTATAAAATAGCAAACTTATTTAAACACTAAAATGTATCATCATATCTTTTTTTAATGATTTTTATGTTATACTAGACATGGTTAGAAGGAGGACATTAGGCTGGGCAAATAACATGGTGGACTATATTTTTTTCATGCCAAGTTAGAACCCCACCTAGTGAACAATAGTAGCAATCGTACCTCTACTCTTTAGCATCAACGACGGGGACACCCAAGTTCTGAACCTATTTTAAGATTTTCTAAAACTATTCCAAAAATAATATTTTATTCTCACTATGTTTGTTCACTAGCTAAGCAAAACACATTTACCATTTTATTCCAGTTCAATTCATTCGGTTACAATTATATATACAGTCAATTCTCATTCAAAAGCATGGCATTTTTTTTTTACTATTATTGATTTTTCTCATTTTACATGGATTCATCTGATGGATGTTAAATTAGAAATACGATCAATATCATTTTTTGCTTGGGTTAAAACTTAATTCATTATATTATTAAAGCCTTACATGCAAATAATGGAAGTGAGGTCATGTCTATATGTTCCTTTCTTAGTGATCAACCATTTTCACTACTTTTGTCCTTGTAAACTTCAATAAAATAGGGTTATGGAACGAAAACACCATCATTTTTTGAATGTAAGTTGTGCTTTTAGATTTCAAGTGAAACTACATTTGAATCTTTGAAGAGGAAGTTTCCAACTAGCATGTTATTGATAAATTGCATTTCAACCCCTTGTTCACTTAGAAATCCCTATATGAAACTTTACATAGACAAATATCAAAATACTAACAATTAAGAGTTTTAGATTGTTTAAGTTATGTAAATAATGTCACACTAGATTACAAATTCAATAAACATGTTTATCGATGTATTTTTGTTGGTTATCCCCTTACTAAAAAGGGTATCAAGTCTATGATCCTAAGACAAGAAAGTTTCTAATCTATTGGGATGTTTTTTTTCATGAAAACATATTTCCATTTTCCACCATGACAAATGCCATTCAAGATGATTAAATGTTTCTGAGCATATTTTTAAGATCAAAGATCTTAAATGTTTTCTTAGGGTAGAGGTCGCTTGATCCAAGGCTGGTATTACAACTAATCAATTATACTGGAAGAAGCTGGATTGTTTAGAGGCAAACTTGCAAAATTGCTTTAATAGCCATTTACAGAAAGCCTTATGATCTCAAGAGCTATTTTGGAGAGCCAAATCTCTAAAATGGCTCTTTGAATAGTGTATATATGACTTTTTTGGTGATGTGTGCTCCAATGGTAAAAGTCATTTTGGAGAGTCATTTTTTATATTATTTTAAATATAGTGCAATTATTTTGTATGTAGTTTAATTATATAATTAATTATACAATTAATAAGAGTAAGTTATATATTAAGTAATTGCTTTTTAAAAAAACCCTTAAACATTACAATTATTAAATTTTTAATTATATTTAAATAAAAAAATCAATTTTATTATATTTAATTTTTAATTAAATGATTCGTTCACATTTAACAATTGCAAGTACACTGAGCTGGTACTGCTGTAAGATAACTTGCTGCTAAATTGATTATTTTATTATTTTTTTCATGGAAACAGTATTATAGCTCTTACAAATGAAGTGGTAACAGCCCCGTTGGAGCTGCTAACTCGGAGAAGAAAAACTAGAGTAATATTTTTTAAATTATGGCTTCCTTTTTAGCAGCCGCCGGTGGAGTTGCTCTTAGGCACGGTGAGCAGAAGAAATAACAGACAAACTGACTCTAACAACTTCAACAAAGTGTAACTACTTGCAAGTACCGAATGGGGAAGGAAGCAAACCGTTACAGTTTATTGTTACTGTAACAATAAACTGTTACTGTATCAATCTAACATTTATGCTGTGGATTTCCTGATACCGTTTTCTTCCCTGTATAATTCTTCAGTTTGGCTTTCTCTTACAGGGGGGAGGGGGATTTGATGAGTTTTCAGAAATTATAGTTTTCCTGCACAGGATAGTGCAAAGGGAAAACTGCTTTAATATTCTGCCTCGCCAAGGGAGAAGAATTTCCAATATCTCTGAAAGGCGAGCGTTTCGGAGCATTCAGTCCACTGGTGGTGCCGGCGTGTGGCTTTCTTCTTCCATCACTGACAGCCGCCTTCTGCTTGCGACAATCATCGCTGGCATTGCAGTTTTCCTTCAATCGACACACCAAAACTCGCTTCTCCGTCTCATTTGGTGGTAAATTTTTAGACCTTGAAGTTTCTTTAGACCTTGCCTTCCTCAGCCTCTCAAGCTCCCCTTGAAGCACGTCTACCTGATTCTGTAGCTCATTCCCCTTGGCTTCAGAAGAGAGGGCTTTCTGTCTCCATTCTTCAACCTGTAAAAAGCCACACTGTTAATTTCTGCATGAAATGAAAAATGAAAAATTGGCAAGCTTAGGATCAAATGTTCTCGGATAAGTCTTTTACCCCTAACGAAAAGTCCCATTCTATTCATCTCCTGGACTGGCTAGTTCATGATCTATCAGCATATGAAGACAAAAACTAAAGAGGGTATTACTCGAGACTGTTCATATTTACTTTTGTTATCCAGACAACGATAGTTGGATCTTTCCGAGCGCTTAATGTTGTAGAAATGCAAACTTTGAGGGGGAATGTGTTCTGTAAGCCATTTACAAATAGCCAAATTTGTTCCGAGATTTTATTTTTCAGGAGCTTCATCGAGCTAGTTGGTATGCTCCATGGTATTTTGAATGATGCAGTTCCATTGGGTGATTTGGAGATAAAGAAAGAAGCAAAAAAGGAAAAACAGACGACATGGAGCTTGGTTTCTTACAGCAGAGTTCAGAGATTGAATTTCACAATCAGAATCAAGTGCTCGATCTTCCCAAAAATCTCTAGACGCCTGCAACTCTTCCATCTCTTTCCTGACTTGCCGCAGCATCCCTTGCATTTGGGACCATTGCTCTGTCTCAGCCCGAACCTGCTCGATGACTCTCCGCACTATGACCTTGCAGCGCCCAGAGCACGCTTTCTCCTCACTGGACTTTGCCTCCTGCAGGAAAAGGTTTCGTCAATTTAAATTCATTTTACTTTATGTTTATCATGAATTTCTTATGGAAAACAATTTTGAATTATAACATGCTTTTCATAATTGATGGGAAATGTCAATGTGTCGCTTAGTCTATAGCCTTTCACCGAGCTCAGTTTGCTCAAGATTAGGAAGAGAACAGAAAAAAAAAAAAGCATTTCCCTTCTGTGTAATATCGTAGATTACGAAGAGGGTTTCAGGTTTAACAGTGGATTTGTACCTTGCATGATTGTCTTGTTGAAGATGAAGGCATGTCGGGAAATTCTAATCTCTTGGAAGTGGAGGCAGAATTGGTAGCAGAACTGTTGGCTGTGGAGAGCATCGATCCGTACTCATCTTCCATTCTCTCTACCAAGCTTCCATTCGACAATCCCTCCATTTTCCTCCTCAGCATCTCCATCTGCTGCACATTGTTTTCTTCTACAAATTAGCCATATGCACATGCAAAAATGTGACATAATATGGGAAATTATAGCTGCATTTCTTAACATAATATTGAGTTTTTGAGACAGGAAACAACTCAGCTCGGCTAACTATAGCAAAACAAGTTGACTTCATACAAGTGAAGTTTTCATTCAGAATCTAAACAGCGGAAGAACTGCTAGATTCATTTAGTTGGTCTAATGATCAAATCTAATAGAAAAAAGAGGGCAGATTAAACATTACATTGCAGCTGTGATCTGAAGCAAAAGTCTCATGGACACTGCAATTTGTTTTGATGGACAAGCTTGCTTCTGCCATCTCTTGGATCTCCTTAACACATATCTCGTCCGATTCTCCTCCAAACTTCTCTAGCCGTCTTCGAAGAATAGATACTTGTCTATCCAAGTTACTACACTTTCGACCCTCTGAATCCTTAACTCCTGATCTTCTTTGCAACCTCTCTAGCTTCTCAATCAATTCTTGAATCTCTTCATCCAATACCATTCTCATATCCCTGCCATCACAAATCCCTTTTCTCACCTACAATCAAATCACCAAACAATATGTACAGTTATTTTGTTTACCTTTGGTTTTTCAAGAATCAATCACGTCATTAAATATGTTAAAAATCCAAACGAAAGCAGCTACTAAGATCATGAATTAATGAAAGAGTTACTAACAGAGAGCAGAGTTCGAACTGCATATCTTAGAATCCTCTCCATTTGAACCCTTCTTCTCTCCATCTTCTTGACGGCAATCTCCCTTTCCATCCTTAACAGATTACACTCAGCCCTCAACATCTCAGCTTGAAACCTCCACTTCTCCTCCTCCATCACCACGCTCTCCCTCTCCTCCACTCTCTCCCTCCTCTCCTCCTCGAGGTACTGATCACCCCCGATACCTCCAACCATCACAATTGGCATAACCCCTCTTGCAAAACCTCTTTCTTGATCAAACAAAACTTCTAACCTCCCTTTCTTGTCTTTTACTGAACTTGGCTTTGCAGCACTGGACTTTGGCACTTGTTTCCTGCGAGGCCTGCGAGGTAAATGGAGGATTCTTGGTGTTGGTTGGGGCGGTGGGTACTGCCATTTTGGCCTTCTTGATGTCAATGTTGTTATTGTTGATACCTTATCCATGCAAGAAATAATAGCAACTTGAGTCCTTCTTTTTCTTCTATTCTTTCCTGGTTTTAAGATACAATATGGTTTATCGTCAAGGAAGACAGAGAGGAGTTTGAAGATTTGAACGCAATCAGTCCTACTACAAGTTCATAACAACTAAGTATTCTATTGGTGGATACGGGGTAGTGAGTAGGAGAGAGAGTTTGGAGTTCTGGACAGAATTTGTTTATGGACAAACAACTTTCCTCTTTGGTTTGAAAATTTACAGGTTTTTTGTTCGTTATATCATGTAGGAATTGGCCTGCTGGGAAGTGGGTTCTAGTTAAAGTGATAGTTTGGGACTAGAGAGAGAGAGAGGAGTCAGAGTTTGGACTGTTGTGACAGACACATACATACACATATTTATATATATAGTACGCCTGCTACGCCTAGTTTTGGTTGAGAATTTGAAAAATACTTCCACAATGATCCATAGTTTTGGAGTGAAAGAATAAGTGTACCAGTTTGCAACAGGCTTGGAATTGAAGGGCGTGGTTAATAACTTTTCAGAGAAGCCCAGAGCTGCTAGACGACTTATAGTGATTTTTATTTGAAAAGCAGAGACCTGTACTCTTGGAGATGGTTTTAGACTATGAAAACGATGAAGCCACCATGATCCTATGGGGTTCGAACTCGAAAGATGGTTGTTATGGGAGAGAAGAGAAGTTTAAGTCTACAGGCGTGCATCCTCGTAATGTGGAAGGGACAGAGATTTTCAAATGAAAGCTGTGCTGCGAGTGTTTCTTTCTCCTCATCTGCTGCTGCAGCAGCTTTTTAATTATAATTTCGTTTTATTGGACCTTGTTTTATAAGTCATATATAACAAAATAAATGTTGCATGAAGATTTGATCTGCAATTATATATATATACACCTACTCGAATAGCAAATATGCTGGTTTAATTGTTATATATTATATAATATATAACAATTAAACCAGCATATTTGCTATTCGAGTAGGTGTATATATATATTTTTTAAAATATTTTTTATTTTTAAAAATCTATTTGAGTATCTGTATATTAAAAATATGAAAAAAAACAAGAATGTCAAACGACTCGTGAAAAATAAAACGTTAACGTTCAAAAACATTCACAAATAACAAGGGGGGCAAATCAGTGTCTAGTTTAGCTTCACCATGGAAGATGATTATATTAATCAGCGAGAAATTAAAGCAGTGCGTGCCGTTAAAGCTCATGTGTTAGTTATTGTTTAATAATTCGATTCGTATTTTATTTATTAATCGTTGATTCTCTTCCTCGTTCATAATTTTCAACCCTGACAACCTCATTCCTCAGCTTTCTTCTGCTCTCTCTCTCTCTCCCTCCCCTCTCTCTCTCTCTCCTCATCGTCCTGACCCAATGCGATTCTCTTGATCTTCCCGTCCCTCTACCATTTTCAAAGAAAAGCACCCAGACCCAAAGAAGCTTTTGTCCTTGGAAATATGAATGCCTTGGCCATCAGAGAGAGAGACATGCAACCATGTTTGAATCAGCCAGGGGACCCACCTCTGCTCCTTGAATTTTAGCGAGTCTGCTTATCTTATTGCTACTTGTATTTGACAACTAATATTGTTCCATAAAACCTTGCAGCGTAGAAGCAGCACTGCGATCATGTGGGGGAGAAGTGAGAAACAAGAAGAGAACACCAACTTACAAATATTATAAATAAATCTGCACCATGCATGTACCAATTAAACCCAGAGCAAGTAGCTAAGCTAGAAGAGAAACAAAAAAAAACCGTCCTTTCTCTTGAAAAATGCATCAAAAACAGTAAGCGGGAGCGCATTTATCAAGTTGCAGAAGGATACTGCACACGTATGTGTTCTTGCAGCGTGAAATACAGTGTAAGATTTTGCCGTTGTGGGATTCATGCGGTGTTTCAATTCAAAATTAACAAGAGTAATTCAAATTCATCGGGCAGGCAGACCCAGTAAACCAAGCGAAGGGATGGTTAGTTTATTGTCGTCGAGTCTTTTAAGACGTAGCTTGTCTGTAATCACCTATTTGGTATCAATACAACAAACCTACAGCATATCTTGCATGTCTAAGATACACCACTACTCAAGTCAATGTCTTTTTACAATGATTCAAGTGATGCTAGTTTATCTAGACACAAAGAACGATTTTGTCGTTTATTTATATGGCCCTTGTCCTCCCTGCATTGCATGCTTCTTTCCTTGCGGCCATGGCCATGTTGTTGTTTAAATTATTATACGAGGTTTCAAAATATAATTTATATTATTCTCCAATACACCTTCTCAAATATAAATCTTTTGTGCTTGAAACTTGCATGGATCCACATAACATTATGCTTGATTTTCATAAAATAAAATGGGATGGCAAGACTTGAAGTCGTGACTGCGTTTATATATATATATATATTGGAAGGCTTTTACCATCCATGGCAATCTAAGCCTCTAACAAGGATAATATTGGCTTATAATAGGGTTGTAAGAACGACCCTCCATCGGAGTGAGAAGGAGAGGAATGGGGAGTTCGTAATTGCTTAAAGCAAGATTTACAGTGACTTTTTCATGTATTTTCTGAGCTTTTCTATGGGAAATTTGGAGAGAATGAGAGAGAGAGATTGATTCTTAAGAGACAACAGTACATCTAATTTTATTGCTTTGTTCGTATTCAGTACCATAAGCAGATAAAAACTCAAAATTACCCCTGCGCTGGAAGAAAAACAAGTACATGTCGATGAGCCCCTGGTTGTTGGGCCCAGAAGTTTATTTATGGTATTATTAGGTGGCTTCGTATCCTATGGGCCCATAAAGTATCTTCCCTGCCTCTAATGCGACAAAAGCCACAAAACAAAGCACAGCACTCCAAACTTTTTTCAAATTTCCCTTCACAGGCTTTATTTATTCCCCTCCATTTTTTTTATGATTGAATTGTGTTCTTTTTTCCTTAAATTATTTTTTTATGTTTATAGTTTTCTTTAAGGCGCTGATATAAAATATAAATTTTAAAAATAAAAAATATATATAATTTTAATATGATTCTAAATAAATAAACTTTTTTGCAAAAAATACTCGCATTACCAGATATATCTTAAAATTAGAGTTCAGTATCATATACAATTTTGCAGGTATAACCCAGCAAAAGTGTTTTGTGAATTTGAAAGTAATTTTGTTTTCTTAATTACAAATTGGACTGTATGGTGATATTTTTCATACAATTGAGCATATCAATAATAAGCTACAGGCAATACGAGGTCGTTTACCAGGATGGTTTAATTATATGGGTATGCTGAAGCAACGCTTCTATGGAAAGAGATGAGGTGGACTTGCACAGAGAGAGTTACGGTCCAGTCCAAGATCATATATATGATGGTATCAGCTATCAAGATCTGGATCAGGCTCAGAGCCCATATTGATCTTGTGGAGCCCACGTGGGAAACAAAAGCTGATTGAGCCCAACAGGGACTTTACACCAAGAAAAAGAAAGAGGAGAAGTACTAAACGGGCCTAGCCTGACATGCCCACAAAGACTACATGGGCCTCGCCTGAGAGATTATGCGGTATAGGAGAGAGGGTAATTTGGGTACGCTCACCCTTTGGAATTACTTGAATTTTCTTTCTACCATCTTAGAACCCTCCAGTCTCTTCTTCTTTGGATTGGCCGGATCGATATTGGGCCCGTCGTATGCACGAAGCCCAATTTCCAGCCAAGCCCAATTTCCAGCCCTAGCCGCCGCCTTTTCTATTCTCCACCTCCGAAAACAGTATCGCCTCCAAGCCCCAACACTAATTTTGCAGACATGGCAGACAGAGGAGCAGGAGGAGAACGGGGAGGCGAGCATGGATCCTTGCCGTGGGTTCGGCGGCCCAAGCGGAGAACGCGGATGACGAGGTGGTCGCCGCCGTGCTCGCCGTGATGAGGAGGAAAAATGGATCCCCGTTACCTAGCTAAGCCGTCTCGTCCGTGACGGAAAAATCCGGTCTCTCCAATAAATCTACCTCCACTCCCTCCCATTCAAAGTGTCTCAAATCACTGACACTCTTGTTGGACCAGGTATGAAGGATGAGGTCATGAAGATCACTCCGGTTCAGAAACAAATACGTGCCGTTCAAAGGACCAGGTTTAAGTAAGGCCTCTGTGGCTGGTGGTGATGGGAATGGACACGTGGGTTTGGGAGTTAAGTGTTCGAAGGAAGTATCGACTGCCAAAATTGTCGGTTATTTCTGTGAGGAGAGGGTATTGGGGTAACAAAATTGGGAAGCCACATACTGTGCCTTGTAAGGTTACTGGGAAGTGTGGGTCTGTAACTGTGAGGACGGTGCCTGCTCCTCGTGGTGCGGGAATTGTCGCGGCTAGAGTGCCGAAGAAGGTGCTTCAATTTGCTGGGATTGAGGATGTTTTTACTCTACTTCTTCCAGAGGGTCTACTAAGACTCTTGGCAACCTTGTCAAGGTTTGATTTTTTTTTAATCAGTTCAATATGTCTGCCATTTTTGTTTATAATTCCTTTGATTAAGTCAATTTGGTTTCGTGGAAATGACCGATCATCTTTGTCGACTCTACTTCTTGGTAGTAGTTGACTGCCTCTCTTCCAATAGTTTTTTGCCCTTCATGTCGTGTTTGTGTCTTCTCAATGCTATGTCTCTTCAATAACGTAGTTTATCAAGTGATGTTTCCTTGCTGCTGTAAGTGGAATGTTTTGCTTGTGTTTGATCGGGTGGCTCTAGAGCATTGATCCTCCAGTGTGTTTCTGGAGGTAGTCGTTGGCTGGCAGAGGGGGTTTAACATGACTCTCCCTTTTTTTCTTTTTCATCGTGTATGAATGTTTTGACATTGTTGAAACCTGGAAGAGTGGCCTGTGAGTGCGAATGCATGATTTCCTTTCACTGAATTGTTTGGTATTCCTACCTTGCCAAAAGCTCTCTGGAATGAAACATTTACTTGTGTATTGATGCGAGATTCTGGCTAATTGCATCTTCTTTTTACTTTTAGCAGTCTTTTGAACTAGTTCATGGATGTACTTTGTGATGCAGGCCACTTTTGACTGTCTCTTGAAAACCTATGGTTTCTTGACTCCTGATTTCTGGACGGAGACTCGCTTTATCAAATCTCCTTTCCAAGAGTTCACTGATCTACTAGCAAAGCCAACAAAAGCCCTTGTCCTTGAAGATGTGGAGGCCTGATTGGAGCTAGGAATTCTGAAAGATGAGGTCATACGCCCAAGAGTAGTATGAATTGCTTAATAGGCTGTTACGGTCTCCAATAGCGTGGCGTAATGACAGAAATCTTACGATTTGTACAACAAATAGTTATCAACGCTGCTCTTGCTCTTGCTCTTGCTGGAAATAGTGAATGAACTGGATCTAGCTGCTCTAATATTTTTCCCCGGAGAACGACATAGAGTTTTGTAACAGGGTTAAACAATTCGCTTCTTTCTAGTTTCAGAGCGATGTATTGTTTCATACTGCTATAAAATCACGAGCATGTCATTCGGACGTCTCTCTTTTTTTACCATTTTTATATAAATTTTGTTCGTAGCATACCTTTTCTGTAGTATTATGATTTATTTTACAGGCCCTAAGTTTCGTAAAACAAAATTCAAGCCTCAGGCGTTGTCCGGGGTAGCAATTTACCAAAGGGCTATAGCCTATAGATGTGTCCTTCCATGTTTTGAGTTCAAGACTAGCCCATTGATGTCCACTATGATCACGTAGCTTCGTAACCACAAATTCTAGCAAAGATAGAACAATACGTGGCATTAATCCATTCGTGAGAACATTTTCTGGGATAAGGAAATGGATGATGGTCTCCCAACCTGTGAGCCATTTGAACTCCTGAACTAATAATAGTGTGACTAATATTTGTTGTAATAGTCGCTTAAAAAACAGAGACCCAGCGACAGAGAAGAGCAAAAAACTTGCAGAGCAGAGATGGCATCCATGACCATGACAGCCTCATTCCTAGCTGGTTCAGCCATGGCCAAACACCCCTCGACGACAACCCCACGTAGAGGGCTCATCGTGGCCAAGGCCTCAAGAACCACAGAGGGAGTCAATGTGGAGGTGAAGAACAAAGAAGAGAGTAGCAGTGGGAGGAGGGATTTGATGTTTGCAGCGGCAGCTGCTGCCGCCTGCTCCATTGCCAGGGTCGCCATGGCTGATGAAGAGCCTAAGCGAGGAACCCCAGAAGCTAAGAAGAAGTATGCTCCAGTTTGTGTCACAATGCCAACCGCTCGTATCTGCCGCAATTGACAATCTGATGTTTTATGTAATGCTCGTTGATGTTTGGATTATGAAAGTAATGTAAAAGTTGTACTTGCTTGTATGCTTTTAATGGAGAAGCCTCTTTATTTCAAACCTCGTCTTCTCCATCCATGTTTTTCATTTTATAGAACCCAATTCTTCGGACCCGATCTCCTACTAGTCTTTCATTTTAGGGTTGCTGCTCGGTAGAACTACTGGCGTTTCCGAACCTTTTTGTTTTTCAGTGTACAGTGTAGGGTTACCTCCCCCAGCTCGGGAAACACCTTTTTTATATTTCATTTCAAGAATTAGATTGCAGCACCCAACCACGTACTGATCGAGCACTCGATTTTTCCTAGAATTTAGACCCAGTCCTCGCCTTCTCTGGCTTATGAATTCCATCAATTGAGGCAGTTGGGGTTCCCCTACTCTCTAACATCTTCCTCGACACGATAAAAGTGCAAAATACCTTTCCGTATGTGATGAACCAACAGGGGGCGTGGAGTTGTCAGAATAATTACTATCGAATAAAACTTCGATTACAATTATCACAAAAAACTTCAATTTTTCTGTAGCTGAAATGATCGCCTTAAGATAAGGCTTATGGAGGTTAACTTCACCTTCCAGAAACGGTTGGTCCAAACTAGAAAGGAAGATGCCACTGCCGACCTCAATTATCCAGGAATTCATAACACTATCCTATCCCAAGAGAGAGACAAAAAATGGGAATATCAGATGCTGGCAATTTCAAATTTTGATTCAAGTTGAGCTGGTTCTACTTCTGCAACCACAAAATAAAGTTTCACAGGAAAGTGCAGAAGTTGCCAATCAAGAATGGCATTGCAACCAACAAGGATTATGTCTGGCGGCAAGAGGCTAGTCCTCCCCTCTCCTCGAGGCAAACGCGGTTTGAATCCTTGCTGGTAGTGGAACCCGGGACACTGCCATGAACAGGATTGGTCTCCTCGTGTAGAAGGAAGCGGAAGAAACCCTGGTACAGCAAAAAAAAAAAAGAATTGCATTGCATGAACACAGAACAAAGGTTTCCCACGAGCTTTTTCACTCCATTATCTAGAACAGGTACTTGTTGCTTAATTCTTGGAAAATAAACTGGAAAAGAGATTTTATTACTGCAAAAACAAATGAAAAACACTCAGCCAACATTCACTTAATAAAATTCAAGGCCTGGTTCATCTATATAAAATGCAGGTCTTGTAAAAAGCCTAGAGAAGAAAAACTGGTATACAAAATGACACTGACACTTGGCACCATGCATTACAGCTGTTACTGACCAGTAGTAACAGCACGGAAGAGTTAGAAAGAGATATTGTTCCACATTCATCTCGGCCATTTTGCAAGGCAATAAGGTTGCAGAAGATACACGTAGGTAACTCATTCTCCTTTCTCGTTTTGCTGGGAGGCAGCATAATTGCGAATAACTTCCATGGCCAACTGATGAGCAGTTTTGTTCTGCAATTTTGCAAGTTCATCCATTTTTTCATATGTATCCTTGTCAGTAAAGAGCCTGAGGTTGTATGTAGGTCGTGTAGCCACCACACCATCCCATTTATCGACCCACTCTTGAAGCATTTCAAATCCCTGATAAAAATAAATGAGTCAATACTAAGTGAAATTTTCAATGCGACTGGATAAATTTCACAAGCCAACTTCTCCTCGAAGGGGTCGAGAGATGCTAACTTGCAAGGCAGTAAACTCTATACTCACCACACGGTTTGTGAAGTCACCAAATGATTCTTTGGATTGTCTTTTCCGTTTCCAATAATAAAACAGAGGTTCCAAAACCTTTTCAAGGTCATGAATCTTAACCTTATTCATGAAAGTTCTAGCTATTGAAGTTTGATTGGGCGTTCCCCCAAGCCAAATCTGTTTGAAAACAATGTGAATGGTTCATTATGTTTTCCTTTAATTACTGATAGAAAAACAAATGAGAAAGGAAGACGCCAATACAGCCCTTGGTATACCTGGTAGCTATTAGGACCATCACCAACAAATCCAACTTCAGCCATGTATGGTCTGGCACAGCCATTGGGACAGCCAGTTGCCCTTATTACCACAGATTCATTGTATTTAAGACCAACCTGAAATCACAAAGAACTACTACCTGTAAATGAGGTCTTGATTTCCATTTGCATGGAATTGACAATTCAAATACTTTCATCTATAAATGCTTGGTACATTTCTCACCAACTTGTTTGAATGGACATACCTTCTCAAATACAGCTCTAACACGCTTGAGGATGTCAGGTATTCCCCGTTCAGCTTCAGTGATTGCCAGTGGGCAAAGTGGAAAGGCTGGACAAGCCATTGCAGTCAAATTGAGGGGGTCCACATACTTGGGTTGCTGTGCAAGAGCGATATCAATCAAAACCACAAAAATGAAGAAAACAAAACTAAACAAGTAGAACAAAAACCTAGCTGACCAAATAGGCATTATAATAATCTAAGAAATTTACTATTTGCCAACAAAACTGCAGCAGAACCATTCAGACAGTAGTAGATGAATGCGTGAAGCAAGAAACAGTCACGTTAAGTGGATCCTTTTGACAGACCACGCAAGAATGTTGTTAAACACTTTAAATATCAACTAACATTGCAAAAGATTTGCCTGACAGGTCAACTGTTGGCATGATGTGTGATTATTATATCCATAACATTGAATAAAAATTCTGGAAAGTGTCCACTGATAAATTGATACCAGTCAGTGACTATACAATATTCTTTAGCAAACTTAACTTAGTTTATTGAAGGCAGCGTGAGATTTTTTTTTTTTAAAAAAAAAAACTGTCGCTCTGCCATTTGATTGGAAAAATAGATAAATATCAGGGAAAGAAATTCAGATATTGTGATGGCATGGCGCCATCTAAATCATAATGGAACCATCTGATGAGACCTAACCAATAAAAACTTTATATGAGATCATTTCTTTTTTATATGAAAGCACGATATCAAATCCTTGCTTTAAATCACAAACAGTTTCTTAATTGATCCAATTTAACAATTCACTAAGAATTAAGACTTTCAATTATACAAATTCTAACACCCAGTCTCAAGGAATGAGAAAATGGTATATGCACCATCATATTTATCAAGAAACTTAACTCTAAGAAAAATTTCAGTCATGGAATAAGCAGACAGAAAATAACAGACATCAAAAGAAAAAGGTCTTACCAGTAAACCAGCCTGTGCAAGAGCTGTGGTGATGGGGTGCTTCCATGCTTTGCGAATACCACACAAGATGATGTTCTGGTTTGGTGTGAGACGTACATCCAAATTGTACTTCTCTATTATTTCCCTTAGCGTCGCCTTCATTTTCCCCCCAACACGACCACTATCAACATGGAGCCCACAAAACAACCCGCCATCACCCTACCAACAAATTTCAATCTATCAGTAAGCAGAAAAGACAATAATAAGAAAATGTGTGATCCTAAGCAGGATAGGGAAAACAATGTAATGTGAAGAGACAGAACGCAACATGTCACTTATAAATTAGGGCTAACCTGCTCATGCCATCCCAAGTAACTTTTAAACTCCCACTCAGGCAATTCACGGGAAGGATCAAATTTCTTCCCATAGTATTGCTCCACAACACTTCTAAACTTCTCAATTCCCCAGGAGCTTATCAAATATTTCATTCTGCTGTATTTACGATCATCTCTCCTCCCATTTTCTCGTTGAGTTACAACAATAGCTTTAACTGCGTATAAAATGTCCTCCTTTGGTACATATCCCAATGGTTCTGCCAACCGAGGAAAAGTTGTCTCTAGTCTATGAGTTCTTCCCATACCACCACCAACCTGCATAGAAAATTGTAAGAAACAGAAAGCTTGTAGGCAGTAAGGAGAAAAAAGAGGACTGTTGAGT
Source organism: Salix purpurea (assembly GCA_027405865.1). Lineage (NCBI taxonomy): Eukaryota > Viridiplantae > Streptophyta > Magnoliopsida > Malpighiales > Salicaceae > Salix > Salix purpurea. The sequence goes on along the minus strand of JAOWLH010000002.1, from coordinate 13,916,566 downwards.
GTATATTAATTTAGTCTTACATATAAGTTAAACCCCTGAGGTTCGCCATCAGCATCAGTAATCACAACCACACCAATGTCATTTGTGAGAAGATCCACAGAGTTATCTGTTGGCACAGTGACAGCAATTTTAAACTTCCTAGGTAAGAATTGAGTTCCATAGATGGGCTCTGGGGAATCAGGGAAGTTTGTTCCATGAGAATTGTCATTGCGGGCCTTCACTACCTCTGGAGGTTCTGCTGACATGATTTTCTCTCCATCCACCCACATATCATAGTAGAAACCAGACTGGGGAGTTAGAAGCGCGGCAATGTTATCAGCAGTTTGCTGTGCAAACTGGTAATCTTTTCTTGCAAATGGAGCAGCAGGGGCCAAAACATTCCTGTTCAGATCACCACATGCACCAAGAGTTGAACCCATGCTATGAATAATGCTGCTCATCACAGTCTTGAGGTTCTTCTTTAGAACACCATGGAGCTGAAATGTTTGTCTGGTTGTCAATCGAAGAGTTCCAATTCCAAACTGATCAGCAAGATCATCCATGGTCAAGTACAACTTGTTGGGGACTTTCCCGCATGGGTTCTTTGTACGAAGCATAAAGGAGTAGGATCTCCCCCCTCGTTCATCTCTGTTATACTGCTGATAGCTCCCATGGAACTTGATTAGTTGTATAGCAGACTCGTTAATGTTTGGGGTATCGGTGAGCAACTCCTCATTAAGAGGGTACCTGATAAAATTGCTATGTTCTTTAATAATTTCAACCTTACTACGCTTCGTCTCCGTTTCCTGCTTCACTGGCTGCCCACAAAAATCATGCAAATTAAAAAAAGGAAAGGAACTTCGCAAGCTTTATCAATAACAATCAACATGCAGCTACTTCTATTCAAGAAACTGCCTTACAATTCTTTAATGTTACTAATAAATAAGCTCACTAAGGAAAACCTGATTACAACTATGTTGAATCAGGAGCATTTCAATTTCGTGGGTTCCAAACAACTTCCTTTTTCTCCCAAATTTACTTAGCGCCATAAATTTAAAAAGAAATTCAACAAACATGACATGATTCTGAAAATATTTCGATGTACAGCACCTGAAGTTTAGCTTTTATATATTTTAAATCGTAGAAAAGACACCACCAGATTGAAAAGTGTAAAAAAGTGAAAACAAACAAGCCTTTTCTCCTTACTTTTGACGTTATTTCTTTCCTCTGCATCAACAGAGCGAGGCGAGATTCAAATAAGCAGTTTCCATTACGAAAAAAAACAGAGAGAGACTCAATCCAAACAGATGATAACTCAACATTTAATTATCCTATCTTTTTTCCTTCATTTCCTTTTCACCATCCAAATCAGAAACAAATCCAAACGCAAACTACTAATAAATAAGAAAAAAAAAGGAGAAATCTCACCGTAGAGACAGCTCTAATAAGCGAATTAGTTCTGGAAGTTGAGGAATAAACTGAATGAAAATCGACACGTCTCCTACTCAAACCAACTGAATTCCAACTCCTCAGTCCATCAAAACTGCCTATCTCAATTTTCACCTCCTTCGACACTGCAGTACTAGCTGCACCAAGCGAAGCAGCCGCTGCCATCCGTGTCTCTCTCTCTCTCTCTCTCCAACAAAGAAACAAAACCCAAGATAACGAGAACCAGAAACGTAGTAGAGAAGCAGAGAGACTGATATTTTGTGGAGACTGGTGAATGGAGAAGAATGAAATGCAAGCGAAAGCTTTAAAACGGCGAGTGGCTGTATTTTTTAATTCTATAAGCTTGGTCGTCTTGCTATAGTGCGCCGTCACGTGCCTGACAGGGTATCTTTATAACTGGTGACTCTCCTGTATTCCCACGCGCCTGTCCACGCTCTCAAAGATCTCGACGGGATTTGCTGTGGATGGAAAGAGAGAAAAGCGTGGTTTGAGGCGCGTGGAAAAGACAGAAATGCGGGGCAAAAGCGAAGTTGGATTCCGATGGCAGATTGAGAACGTTGACGGGATTCCGAAGGTGTTGCTAATAATAAAATGAAAAATAATAATAATAATAATAATAAATAGGTGCTCAATTAGGACCGACTGCTGTGAAATACTATAAAGTAATAGAGAATAATGATTAACGGAGCCGAGCAAGGCAAAGCAAATTGAAGTTTTGTTTTCGCTAAGAATGGCGAGCTCACTCAAATTGTTATAGTTTAAGGATGATGAAAAATAAATTAATGTTGTAGACATAAAAATAAATATTATAAAGTATAGGCATTGATTTGTATGCAAATTAGGCAATTAGAGATTTTCCTCTTGTTTGACTCAACCTTATGCACACGAGCTCGCTAATTTTTTTTTTGATGGTTACTATAATATCTCAAGATTTATCTCAAGTCTTATTTTTTTAATGTAAGATAGAGAGCTCTCTATATATTTTTTTTGTATACAAAAGGTATGTTGTGTTTTTCAAAGTGGGATAAGACCTTTTGAAATAATTTTAACAATAATGGCATAGTTCTTTTTTTATTGGAATTTTGTATTACAAAAAACTTGATATGCTAACAATATCCGTAAATTAGTCTTTTGCATGTTGTTATGTTTTGAATTTATATGTCGATAAAATGGTCCTTGTAGTATTGATTAGAAATAAATATTCATTATACATGTATTAATGTGAGATAAATATCTCTAACATGACATTAATAAATGACAAATATCCCTTGTATTTGTATTAATGAGATGAAAATATGGTAGGTCATGAGAGACTTTTACACAGTTAAAGGTTTAAAGGAAGTAGGATCTGAGCTAAAAATGGTTTGGGTCAATGAAAAAAAATCTTGAAGGGCCCACGTCGGATCCTAAAATATCAGGCTTAGGAGATTAGATTTGGGTCATGTGGTTGATCCCCGAGAGGAGTCTAAATCACCCCAGATATATTGCTTTAGCACTTTATGGGCCTAGATGTTTTGTCTATACCATTTATGTTATAGCTTTGGGCTCGAAAGCAGTGCTTGAGCCTATAGGTGGTTAAGCCCTTGACTTCTTGGGCCTATTAGATTTGTTTTGAGCCAACAAAAATTTTTTGGGGGTAAATATCGAGAATTTTTAATTCATAAGTAGCCTCTTAAATTTTTATGGTATTTTCATCCTATAAACTTAAGAAATATACTTGTTTTCTTCAATAGAGTCTTTGATTTCCCTATATATAAGAAAAGGGAGGGAATATCTTGAGGTGCATCATCAAAGTATTTGCATGTTAAGTAACATCACAAGTGAAAGAATGTTCATTTCAGTAAAAAGAAAATACCTAGAGAAACACTTTATGACGATGTTAATTTCATCCCTAGGGATTTGCATAAGGTTATGACATATGTCACCATTCCAACGGAAGATAAAAAAGACCTACTTTATAAGAACTTCCTTTCATTCCATTTCATTTCACATTTAGAGTTCCATTATCTAAAACTTCTTTCAAAGCCACATATTCATGTGGTTTGGACAACGAAAGTTTTATGCCTCATGTGAAGGTCATATATACCCTCATGGATCTCTTTTAAAACATGTGTTTTATTTAGGGGATAAACACTTAAAGAGAGGAGTTGAGGTGGATCTTCGGTATCCGACATCATTTATCAAACAACACCCACCTCCTCTCTTAATTAGGTGGATGGCCTTATTCCTATTGGATGCATCTTTTTAGTGAGTAAGTAATGTTTGATAGGTGTTCATCAATCCTTGTCGCTAGCAATTGGGGTAGTCACTAGTTTTTTCTGTTAAGTCAAAACTTGCAAATTTGAACCAAATGTATGTTTGATTATTGTTTTCCCTTAGTAATGGTGGTGTTTAGAGGAGTGAAAAAACTATCAAGATATACCAAATGTTCATGAGCTATTCCTTTCTCGTTATTCCTTAAGTTTGGGTTCTTATACTAGAGGAATGATTCCACTTAAAAGATCTTTATGGTTGACTTTTTTTATAAAAATAGGGGGTGTATGCTGTAACACTCTTTTCTTTTCCACTTGTATATGATTTTCCATGACCTATTTCTCCTTAAACAAGTTTTTTATGGCAAGATATAAAACTCTCATCATATAACATATTCTCCTACCCCACTTATCAAGGCCCTTAAGGCCATAAGCTTAAGCAAATCTTCCTTATTAAACATCTTCTTATTAAATCTCTTTAAATATACCGCATAGACTCATTTTATCACTAGGTAATCCTAATTTCTTATACTAAAACACCTAATTTGGCATATAAATCATTATATAGACTTATTTTTATGAAGATAAAATCCCGAGGAATTCAGGTATTTAAAACTTGTTTGGATAAGGGAGAGCCTTATATTTGTCGGGGGGGAAGAGTGTTCCAAGATGCATTCAAATATTGATTCTCTCGTAGAATAACAAGATTGATAACTATCATTTATCCCATGGTAATGAGAAGAACCACTCCTTTAATATTTATTTTGTGCATAGGTATCATAATAACGCGAGTTGCCCCTCATGAATATTAAGGAAAAATACTTTCCTAAATTTCATTTTGCTCAGACTCCTCAGAATAATGTATCTTTTTATAGGTGTCAGTGGTAATGGTATTGGGGCATCTTATGTCATCAAGTGTGCAAATACTTGGAGTATGAGACTTGATTTTACCCCTGGGTTGCTATAACCACTTGCGTCAGGGTTTGCATCTAATTAATGAGTTAGTGAAATTCTAATTGGGTAGAAGTGTTTGTGATAGTGAATAGATTTGCCACGTGTTGTCTGTCATAAAATGACATAAAAATATCTAAAACAAGTTCTAAAAAGAAATTCATGCTTTTTGTTTAGTTTTTTCATAGACAATGTGAATTGATGATGTGTTAAAATCTAGGATGCTTCATAAAAGGGTTATTTGGTGGTTGGATTATGGGTAAATCAAGTGTTCATTTAATTAAATTCATTATCCTTAGTAAAAGGAATATATATCTTGATGAAAGTCTTTTGATACCTACAAAAAAGTTCTTTTGTTTGTTTGATAATGAAAATTGTGAAACTCTTACTTGAGTGGTTTTTAAAAAACAAGATTGTTTTTCTTTTTTTTTGGTATAAAATGAATGCTATGTGGGAAGATGATTTGTGTATTTGAGAATGAAAATTGTGAAACTCTTACTTGAGTTGTTCAAAAGATATTTATACCTCATTAATCTTATCTTTTTGTTCAAGGGAAAAGGTTGGAAAGTTATTCTAGCCTTGTAATATTAATGAGAGATAGATGTTTTTTATACATATATTAATATAGAATAAATATATTTTACACATATATTAATGAGTAACAAATATCTCTTACACGTATTAATGAAGTATTAATGAAATATAAACATTATATACTTTTGCACACTTATGGGTGCAATTGGAGTAGGATTTGAGCGAAGAATGGCTAGATCGTTTTCTGCATTACATGCAAGAACAAGTTGTTCACTGTTTCTTGCCTGCATATCTCAATCAATGAATGGAATATAATAAGCTTTTGAGGAACTTCTTCTGCTATATGATGTTTTTCCCCCTAAATCAGAACAAGAGGTCCTGACCAGGGAATATTCCGTTCTTGGCAACAATGGTGAACTGCAGATTTGTCCTGGTTTATGACATTTAATGACTGCATAAGAGAAATATGTGTAGATCATGGTTTGGAAAGACAGTAAGTTCAAGCATGCTTCGTTTCCAATTCCCTCTCCAGCCTCCAAATCTTCAAACATGCTGAAGATTGATAGATGTATGCTTTGGATGTTCGCATATTTCATAACTCAATGAAATCTTGATACTGCCATTATGACTACACGGAGAAGGAAATTCATAAAAAAAAAAGTAAGATCTTGAACTGTGATTTAGACAGACATCTCTCCAAAGAAAAAGGACCTGTAAGCCTAATTGATGATAGCATATTTACAAAAACATGATGTGGTGCACCTTGCCAACTTTTTCTGTACCATTAGTGTACCTCTTCTCCTGCAACTATCCCATGAGAAACAAATTCTGAACATATTAAGGACAGTAAGACCAAGACTCTAATCCTACCTGTATCCAAAAGGTCCTATGAAAACGGAAATAAGAAAAAAAATAAGAATAGCTCCATAGACCAAACAACTGCTGGTTTTGTCTTCTCCAGTAACTGAATATTGGATTCGCCTACCCTTAAATGGCTACCTGCAATGATCCATCCTGCCTTAATGTTATGCTCAGATTGTTAAATCTTTCCCGTGAATATTGCCTGGAGGCTTTTCTCCAGTCTGTACCAGCCTTCATCATCGTAGCAAACTCCTCATAACTTATGCGCCCATCCTGCAGGATGGGATGGAAATAAGGTTATCCTTCCAGTTTAGCAGCATTATAGAATGATAATAGATGCCACAAAACTCAAAAGGTTTGGAGTATCATTCACGATAGTGGTATAAAGATTAATCCTAGAACAACTCTTACCTTGTCAGTGTCGACGTCGTGCATAATAGCATTGATAACATCCTCACTACTTGTGTCAATGTCATCATTCAAAGATTCTCGCAACTCTTCAATCTCAATATAACCACTCTGGTTCCGATCAAAAAATGCAAAAGCCTTATGCAGGTGCTCGTCATTGCCCATCTTTTTAATATGAACTGAAATCGCTACGAACTCTCCATAATTCAGAGCTCCATCACCATCAACATCAGCCTGTAAAACTCAATGAAAATTCAAGGGGGGAAATTTTGCATAAAATTCATTACAAAAGTTTAATGATATAATAGACTATCCTTTTCTCTCTCTAAGGGAATTTTCTCAGACAGTAAAACAAGTATGCTTACAGCTTCCATAAGGATCTGAAGATCTGCATCAGCAATAAGTTGGCCCAGCTTTTGCAACCCAACCCTAAGCTCCTCAAGGTTAATGCTGCCTTTTTTTCCGGTGTCCATCAAATCAAAGGCCTCCTTTATGCCAGCCGCTTCCTCCACAGACAAGTGTTCAGCTATCACCTACAGAAGGCCACCTCAAAAAATCACTTCTTTTTATTTCACAGAGGGTGTGCAGGATTGTGAGGGAGGGAGAGAATAGATGGGCACCGCATGGCCAAAATAATTTAATGAATTATATGAGTTCCCATGGAAAAAGGTTCCATAGTAATCAAATCTATAAATAGTTGAGCGAACAAATTAAGAATCATTACCCTCAGAGCTCTTTTTTTGAGCTTATTCATCACAGAAAACTGTTTGAGCCTTGCTCTCACAGTCTCACCGAGCGGGACATTTGGAGCCTTCTTTGCATTTTGTATCCAAGGATGCTCTGAATCAAAGAGTCAGGATATTTTGCATGTTAACAAATAAGCATGCACCTATATAGCAGACATCGTACTAATAGAAGAATAAACTACCGAGCACTTGCTGAGCTGTAAGCCTTAGCTTAGGATCAGGATTAAGCATTTTCATCACAAGATCCTTTGCATTATCAGAAACTCTAGGCCAAGGGTCCCTCTTGAAATCAATGACGGAGCGAATAATTGCCTGCGCTACTCCTTGCTCAGTTTCTGTGTAACCAAGAAAATAAATTTTAGGAGACGGAGAATTTTAAAATAAGGAACAAAAACTGCATGCTGATAACTTTCATCCCCTTGAGAATCACAACAGAAGATGGGTGAGATTTCACAACAGTTCCATGGGGTAGCTAGCTGTCTTCTATACTCTTTTCTTCCAACTTAAGCTAAACTACATAAAACCCTATGCTCATTGAACAAAACAAATCAGGTTATTTAGACAATCAAATTAGGAAAACAACCTGCCCAGAAAGGAGGGACACCACAAAGTAAAATATAAAGAATGACTCCAGCACTCCAAACATCAACTTCAGGACCATAATTGCGCTTTAAAACCTCTGGAGCCATGTAATAAGGACTTCCAACTATCTCATTAAATCTCTCGCCTGTAGAGAAGAAAAGAATCTTCAGACATAATAGCATATGTAAGAATAAATTGTGGCTGATGATTAATCTCAAGAAACAATAAGAAAAGGCCATAAAAGGCTGAGGGAGGCAATGGCTCAGATACTATGCAATACCAGGTTTAAAGAAGACTGACAAGCCAAAATCAATCGCCTTCAATGCAGAGGTTTCCTTCTTATTTGCAAATAGGAAGTTCTCCGGTTTGAGATCTCGATGCATGACTCCATGCCTATGGCACATCTAGAAAGAAAAGTGTGCAAAAGAAATTTCAATTATTTCAAAAGACAAAAAAACCCCTTAACATGGCTAACAATGCAAAGCTTATCATAATCATTTGTAATTAAACCAACTATTAAATGATATGATGCTTTCTAAAAATATGTATGATCCAAAGTATGATGTGGAAATAGAAAAGTCTTGATTTTAAATGATCCTGCATTCATATACATTTGAAGGTTGCAGGGATAAAATGATTAATTTATAGAAAATGGAAAAGGGGGAAAAAGATTGAAATGCATATAAAAAATGGAAAAGACACTGGCTGCTTAGGAAAACTTTTGCAGTGAAGTAAGAATGAGATCAACAGGCCATGATCAGCATAAGGGATCATATCTGAAAATGGGCATTTTAAGCCTAACAAGACGAGGGGTAAACTTTAACAACAGCAGATACCAAACATCCAACCAAGGGGATCTAACATCATCATCATTTAATTTCATAAGACTAACAAGAAAATCCTCAGTCTTCATCAGGCTTAAGGCTGGTAGCATCATCTCATGCTGAAAATCTATGACACTACAATAAACTATCCTTGTTTAAAAATAATAAAAATAAGGGGTGTGAGTTGAAACTATATGAGATATTAAATGAAAACTGAATGCAATATTTTATCCATCAAGATTTCATAGGAACACCATTTCAACAACAATAAATAATCAGATCACAAACCTGAACAACTTCCACAATAGTACGCATAACTGCAGCAGCTGCTCTTTCTGTGTAATGCCCCCTCGCCACAATCCTATCAAACAACTCTCCTCCCTCACACAATTCCATCACAATGTGCACAGCAGAATCATCCTCATAACTAGCCTTTAAGGACACAATATTTGGATGAGCAGGCAAATGCTTCATTATCTCCACCTCCCTCCTCACGTCGTCAATATCCACAGCAGTCCTTAGCTTCTTCTTCGATATAGACTTGCAGGCAAACTTCTCACCAGTGTTTATATCAGTACACAAATACGTAACACCAAACTCACCACGGCCAAGTTCACGACCTAGATCATAACGCGCCAAAATATCCCTGCCAGTGGGTTCTTTCAGGACCCAAAGCTTATCCGCATTTCCGGATCCATTGGTTACAGCATAATCATCACCAAAGAACGGATTTTTCTTCTCCTTCTTTTTCCCTTTGACTTTCTTCTCAGAGGAAGAAGCCCCTGTAGGGGTTACACAGCAATTACCCATGAATCAAGACCTCTCTACACAACTTTCAATTTCTCCGAAAAATGAAGATCTGCAAGGATTTCAAGAATATCCAATTAAGCAAAAGAAACAACAATTATCATTTTCACCTCCCTCCACAGCAGCTGCAAGCAACAATATCACAGTTTTGACTTGTAAACATTAATTTCCTTCCAAGAAAAAAAAAGGTAGATGTTTTTTTAAAGGAAATAAACAACTCCATGAAAGGTTGAGCCTTTTATAGAAAGCTTTGATCTTGAAAGAAACCCAGAAACAAAATTATGGGCAAATTTATGTTCAAACACAAAGAAAAACAGATATATGCAGCAAGTATTCATGAAAGACTAACTATTATGGCAAACACCAAAACTGGCAAGAAGATAAAGCAAAAATATCTGCATGACATAACATTAATACTAAAAGAATTCAACAAACTACAAAAATCAGGAAAATTTATAGCTAAAAATAGTGATATTATTGATTACAAAAGTAGGGAAAAAGAATCCACCTTGAAATGCTGTTGATTTGAAGACTTGAAAGGAGAATCTGAAGAGTACCCAGATGAGCTTGAATAGCTAATTAGTTATAAATTGATGTAATAAAATGAAAAAATGCGAACAGGAAGAATACAAAAGGGTCTTACAACGTATAAGAGATAAGGAGAGGGAGGGAGAGTCGAAGAAGCTCTTTTATCTCTCTCTTGCAGAGAGACTCTCTAGCCTTTTCTCCGCTCCTTCTGCCTTTTCTTGCTTTTCTATTAACAAAATATGCCTGCAAATTATACGCCCGAAAAACAAAACACCAACTTAAACTAAAGGCTCTGCCTTTTTTTCTATTTCGGGGTAGTATCGAAGTATTTTTCTAAAGTTTTTAGAACAATGCATTTCCAGTTAAATAAAACACTTTTGATTTTTGACCAGCTAAAAGCCTAAAACAGGCCACTTGTGCTTTTCGACATCAAGAAAAAAAGCATCCCTCTGGATATATTAGGTTTCTATTTTGAGGTGCTGTAAGAAAAGAGAGAAAAATCAATATAATTTTTGGTTTTCAAAAGGCAGCGAAGCAAAAGTCACGGGATAATAATAAAAAAAGTAGGTGAAAAAGGAAAAGGAAACATACCAACTTGATTTCAAAGTGGTGTTTGATATGAAAGAAATGTTTTTTTTAGAATTATATTAAATAAATTTTTTTTATTTTTTAAAACATATTTTTGTTGACATTATCGCATTAAAATAATTAAAAAACACACAGTGATGGCATCAAAACAAAGTAGTCTACTTCAAGAGGAGGTGGTTGGTGAGGTGAGTGAAAAATCTAAGCACATTTATGAATGGTTTTGACCATAGGTTTATTATAGATCCAAAGCAAAACATTTCTTGCACATTACATAATGGGGTCTACCCTAATCATTTGATTGGTGGTCAATATCCCCTGTGATCTTGTTTGGATTTTTATTCTTTTCATGATTATTTATGTTTGCTTTTTTAAAATATTTTTAAAAAATATATATTTAAGTTATTTGTTTTTATGTTTTCATAATATATGTATCCGTATCAATAATAATTTTTAAAAAATAAAAAATATATATTATTTTAATATATTTTTGAATAAAAAATAATTTCAATCAAATTTTTAAACGTGTGAAAAAAGAAAACCTTTTGAAGTTGCCTTGTTTTATATTATAATTTGGAGCATTACTTTATTTTTCTTTTTAGTTCCTTTTTGTCGTCTAGTCTATTTGTATTTATTTTTTAATTCTTTTAGCTGTGCATGACTTGTCAATTTCGTATCTTGTGATATTGAGCAGGAGAAAAAACCCTCAAGCTCAGATTCATGGATGGCGGAGGCGATCATTCGATCGGATTCAGATCAAGATCCATTAAAAATAATGAAACGTTAAGTCTTTCTCCGAGCCTGAACGATTGAATGGACGACGGCAAGCTTCATCCGTATCTGCCTGATGAAGCTGCCTCTCTCTCTCTCTCTCTCTACGGCAAGCTTCATCTGTATCTGCCTCTCTCTCTCTCTCTCTCTCTCTCGTCAAACTAACAAAATGTCTGCCCGGTTGGCCGTTCTCGGTCCCTCTGTTGCTGTATTTCTCCCTTTCCAGCTTCATATTGATGTTGATGGTGGAAAAGATGAAACCAGATTTTTATTTTACATTGAAAAAAGATTTTTTATAGTATATATAGGATTTCTATTTGAAAAAATAAAATATTTATATAAGATTTTTTTGTCGATGAGCTGAGTGTTTCCAGCTGAGTTACAAGCCAATTAACTCGTACAAAATTATGGTAACGATCTGCAATCAGCAGAGTTGGATCAATGCCTTGGCACTTGGAAGCCTCTATCAGAATTTTGCATCCTGTTTTTGTGCCAACGTATAGTGCAAGTTATCATCATCACGTTTTTAATCTTGTCAAAATTGTTTTTTTTTTGGACAACACACTGAAACACATAATAAAATTTCGATTATAAAATCGGATCGTAAAATTATAAGTATTTTTTTAAACTAATTGTATTGATAATTTCAATCAATAAATTAAATTACATTAAATCTAATAAAGAGGGTCGGCAGTATTATAATTAATTAATAAAATATGCTAACATTTCTTTATGTAGTCCAAACCTCCGATTTTCATAAATTTCTAGTAGATTTCAGATATGATTTCAAACACACCATTCTCTCTCGCATGGATGAATTGAATTAATGAACTTACCATATAAGTTTAAGAATATTGGGATGTCTGGTTTTTCTCCCAACTAGAATCACAACAAATTTCCACATGTAACTCCCAAAGTGTCCATAACAATGCACCAAGGTCTATTTTAACAAGATTTGTCTAGTAACTTTGACTCTCTGATAAAATAATATGTTTCCGAAAACTGTTTGACTAGAAAAATTACCACAATATATTTTCATATGTTTAGCATTGCCCTATTGAACTTCAACTAGATCCCATATATATTTTGAAAGATATGATCAATCTCATAAAACTTGTCAAATTCAATTTTGATTTGGTTCATATCAAAAATCTAGTAAACTCGTAAAATTAGACCATTTTTACTGATTTTAACAATTTTATCGATTTTGTAAGAGTCAGATCCAATTTTAATGGTTTCAAGTTTTTAGTCCAATTTTACATGTAAATACATGTTAACTCGTAAAATCATTCAACTATACGAGTTAACTCGCAATTTTGATAAGAATGTTAGTCTTCTCAACGAGTGTGTTATTAAATCAGTCAACGTATTATGTTAATCTCGGAGAAAATATGGTAAAATATTTATAAATGAAAAATAAAAAATCATTTGGTTTTCTTATTGCATTTTCGAAAGAAAAAAAAAAGGGCATGGTTATCACAATTTCATAACCTTACGTTATTAGAGTTGTAAAGTGCCTATTGGTTGCTTCACCCTATTCTTTGCAAGAAATTACTTAGGAAATCGAACCTGGGCCTAATTGATACAAACCAGAATCACAACCCACAAAAGCTCCAAAGCTCAGCAGTTCTCCCCTGCTGCAGACTAGACAACAGGGATGGTCACTTGACTTGGAACTGCGGTTCGGAAAAGCATATTGATGAAGATTAAAACCTCCGATTTTTATTGTTTTTTTTAAGTTTATTTTTAACATCATATATCAAGATCATCTAAAAATAATTCGAAGCAAATAAAAAAATTAATATGCTGCTTAAAATAGAAAAAAATAAAAAATAATATGAAGAGTGGTTTTATTCTTTTTTTTTCTTTTTGAAAACTGAATTGAATCGGATCCGCTCCCAGCAAGGAGTTGATTAAGGTGATCCGGGTGGTATCAGGAAACACAAAACTCCCACAAGTGTGAAGTCATTTATAAGTACAAATCTGTTCACAGACTTTGCTGATCATCTGTTTGTTTTTGCTTTGCTTCTCCTTCCCCACCACCACCACTCTTGTTCTTGTTCTTGCCTGTGATCTCCTCCTCCTCCTTCCTCCTCTGAGAATAATGGCGATCACCAAGGAGGAGCTGGAGTTTCTTGAAACAAGAAAGCTGCTTAAGGAACAAATCCGGAAACGAAACTGTTCTCATCATCTCTCTGAACTTTCGCATTCCCATCATCATCATAAAACCAAGACTTACGGCTCATTCTTTGGCCCTTCTCAGCCGTGCATCGCTCCAAGAGTCATTCAAGAAAGCAAAAGGAGGCTATTCTCCTTACAAACCCAGATTCCACAACAAAGAGCAGTACGTGCGGATATCCTTTTCTCTGCAATGGATAATCGGACCAAAGTCCAAAGGCTTCGCCAGACAAGAGACTACTCTTTCCTCTTCTCCGACGATGATATTCTGACGCTACCAGTTTCTAGTGCCACCCCTGCACAGCCACCTCTGGCGTGTAATCCATTGAAGCCTCTCACAAACAAGCGGGAAATGGAGAAAATCCCATTGCAAAGAAAGCCTATCGTCAAAGCAGTGCATTCAGCAAAGCAGCTCGCGGGTAGCAACGATAGCAAAGGATCACGAAGACCCAATATCTCATCGCCTGTCTCTAATTCGCTAGATCAATATCGTCCCAAGAAAAGAAGGCTGACAGATGACGAGGATGATTGTGAAGGTGAAAAGGCTCTTCTCATAATCAGAAAAATGTTTAACACCAAAAGGTTTGCTGGCCGAGACGATGGAGATAGAAAAATGGAGGCAAGCTTTGGAGACATAATGAAGGAAGAGAAAAGAAGTGAAAGGCTCGGCCGGAAAGAAGATCAGGAGCAACTCCGGCTACTGGAAGAAAATGCAGCAAGGCGTCAGCGGATGAGGACTTCTGCAAAGAAGCATAATCAAGGAACAAGATTTGTGATATAATCCCAATTCCCAAGTAAGGTTGTCTGATTTTTCATGTATCAGCACACCTAATTTCTATAACACATCCTTGGTTATTGGAATCGATCCATAACCTCGTCGTGCTTGATGTGACCGAAAAAAGTCTCCTCTTGTTTACACACTTCTCTGCCATTACCTGGTATCAATGTCTATAAATTAACTCGAGATGTTTCCTGAGTAATAGTTAATGGTTAAGAAATCTCTCACTGGAAGGCTAGATTTCAGAACCTGCAGTCGTTAAAAATATTTCCTGGCAAAATTTCTCACAGCAATGTCTCTACTTAACAGCAAATAATATAGGCTGGTCATTAAAAAGAATGGAGAGAAGCAGACTGCCCTCATCATTCTCGAGATTTTCTGAATATGATAGCAGAAAAGCCAGCCTTCTCTCTCCATTTTCTGAAAAGTTGAAACAATTCCAAGCCAAACTTCACTTAAATCGGAACATGGGCCGTGTTGGGCTGTGCTGGATATGACAATTTTATATCCAGCCCACCTAAACATAACCTACAAATCTAAAAGGCTGCGATTCTCAGTTTAAAAAAAATTATTTTTATGATTTTTATCATTTGATATTGGACTGATTCAAAATTGAGTTTCATAATTTATTTATTTATTTATTTTATAAGGTTTAGCACTTGATTTTGTGATTATTTATTCTTGTTATCATATAGTTAAATAAACAATATTTTAGGGGGGAAAACAAGTTATTAATCTTAATAGAGTCAATTATTCATTATTCCATTTTTTTAAGTTGTCTTTTTTGTGCTAGTCATCCAATTTGTCTTTGAACTAATTATATCGATTCACTTTGGGACAACTTTCACATGATTTAATTGATAACACGAGCTAGACATGGAGTCGGGTTATCAGATTTCAAGATTAAACTGCTTACTTGTATTTAATGATACTACCTAAAAAAACTTTCATACTTATAATAATTATTATTGTTAATTCTTTAAATTGTTTTTGGCAATTTTCTAGTTATTTTAATTTAATGAAGCAATCCAATCCAATCCAATAAATGTATATAGCGGGCTGGATAATATTGTGGCTGACAATGCAGATATCCATGGGTCTTTATCATGATATATTGGGCCGCTTCTGGCCCAGTAAATAAGCTTAACTTCTCTGAAGCATTATTAGCCTAATAAATAAATCCCAAGGTACAGATCATCATTCGGCAAATACATTTGAAAAAAACAAAGTGAAGGGTCCAACCTCATACTTGAATCACACGTGTGAAAAATAGCCTAATATATTGTATTATGTTTATATAAAAGAATTCCAATTTTTATTCCTTTTTAACTCTCAATTGTCAAATCTATTTTAATCTCAACTGACACTTGACACTTGGCAAATGTTAAAAATTAGAGAGCCGTAACATTAAACGACATCGCAAGCAACCTCAACTATATATTAAGAGAGCAAATCCTTGACCTTGCTGCCGTTTGACCAGCTGGTCAAAGCAGATTATGATGGGAAATGTGCTTCAAAAACATGAAAACGTGCAAGAGAGTGGCATGTGGAAAGCTTCAATTTCTCTAATGTGTCCAAACACATGTTCTACTTAATTAATTTGAATGGTTCAGATAAATGGACTGTCTGGGAGTGTGGTCGAAATTGTTTTTTAAAGTGTTTTTTATTCAAAAATATATCAAAATAATATTTTTTATTTTAAAAAATTATTTTTGATATCAACACATGAAAATAATCTACACACATTAATTTTTTTTACAAAAACACTTGAAACGTATTGTCAGACGGATTACAATACAAGTATTAAAAAAACTATATTTATTTTCTATGTTTCAAGAGTGCGCGTGGCCTGTCACGTGACCGTTTGATTTCCAATCCGACATGGCACGCGGCCATACGAGTGAAAGTGCGAGGAGGGCGAAAAAGGAATCCGGAATGAGGAGGCGGTCCCTCAATCATCGATGGCGAGCTGTCTGGTGGGAATGCGGCCACGTGTTGCGTCTCCATCTCTGTGTGGTCCCTTCTAGCTGGACAGCTTATACCGACAAGCACTGTTATCTTAGAAACGTGCGTCGAGTCGCGGACAGCGACTTCTTAGCTGGGACTGGGATCGTACGCACAGCTGCCTATGATAAGATGCTTTGGAAACAGCAGTGCCACGGCTTCTTCCGGCGTGGTGGTTCTCGTCTGCCAGCTACGAAGACATTTTCTCCATTTCACGCCAAGTTAGATGAAAAAACAGAGAGTAGATTTTATAATGAATACAAATTTATTCAGAATAGAAAAAAAATAATTAATATTCTAAAAATGGTCCACGCGTGCTAATAATAATAAATAACATGCTTAAGATTCTGCATGGCAAATGATCCGGGCATGTTATCTCCTGATAGCTAGGTGGATTTATATAGTGTCGAGAAAAATATAATTTATATATAGTTTAATTATGTTATTTTTTTAGTGGATAAAACAATTCATATACTGGGAAGCTAAATAAAAAAATTCAGTTCATTCCCAAAAACTTTTAATTACCGATGAAAATTTGGAACAAAAGTGTAACATCCCTTTTCTCCATGAAAGAAAATATTAAATACGCATTCACAAAGAAAAGACAAAATATTTTTTTTACTGTGATTGATAAGATTCCACCAAATTTTCGACAAAATCTCCCCTATATTGGGAGATTTGAAGTTATTGACATATAACTTCATAATTTACAGTCGTCATTTTTATTTTTTTTGTTATTATGCTCTATTTCCACAAAATATTTTATTTTTACCCTCACATTTTTTTCTCTTATAATTAAATGAGAAATATCATAGATCTTGTGACACAATCTACTAATGCCATGTGTAATTTTGTTCCAATAATGTTTTTCAAATTTGTATAGTTTGGTATCATAGTCTCAAATTTGATTTTATCTTGGGTCTTTATAATCTCTGTGTGAAGCTTATCTCTTGTTTTATCACAAGTATTCGTGCTAAAATTGTACTACAAAACTCTTCACAACCACACAATGAAAAAATGAAAATACCAAGGCTTATCTCCAAAGTTTAATGAAAAAAAATCTAATTATGGAGAATATGCTTGAACCCATCACCATTAAAGCTTTGATCAATGATGTTATTATAGGAAAGGTGATACAAATTTTTTGACAAAAATATCCTCAACATCAAACACATTAAGGTAGAAAAAGTTTATGTGATCATATAAGGTTACTCACACTTCTATATATAGGCACTTCTATATATAGGCAAAGTCTCCACCAAGCCATCATTATCTAATGAGAACATAAAAAAAATGAACATTCATGATCGTTTAACATTTCATGAACTGGTGACCATACCTTTCACAATGATAAGTGTTGGGTTTATAAAAGAAAAAAAAATTATTCCAATACTCACATCCAATAAAAAATGGTTATAATATAAAAAAAAATTCAACAAGTTTAGTCTTTTTCACTATGATCATTGACATAATAGGAAAAAAGTGTTATACTCATGAAAAATATAAAAACATTGATCCCCAAATAGTACATTCTAGAATTTATAAAGAAGTAAATATAATACGAGCAAACAACAATTCATTATCGTGATGTACTACTCCATATAATATGAAAAATTATATCCTTATATATATATATATATATATATATATATATATAGTCCATCTCTATATCTCTATACATAAAAGGTCTCCGTGAAATTCATGTGGAGAGGTCTTCATTATATCACCAAGTTCCCATGATCACTTATATCAAGGCTTAGTAGTCATTGTCATTGGATACCCATGACCAACTTTCTCCAAATCCCAGTGATTATTGTCTGTACAAAGATCATGGGTTTTTTCTCTCTAAATCATTGATAAGATCTCTTTTGGATACCTATGACCAACTTTCTCCAAATCCCAGTGACTATTGTCTCTACAAAGATCATGGGTTTTTCTCTCGAAATCATTGATAAGATCTCTTTTGGATTCAAAAAACAAGCAAAACATTCAAAGGCATGCCCATAAGGTAACATTTTTATGTATGCATACACTGTAAGTATTTTTTTTAGCTCATTAAAAGTTTTCAAACATGCATGTTTACATGACTTCAAGGGGAAAATGATAATATAAAAGGGGATGTTAAAGCTCGATTAGGTCATAACCCAAATGAGTTTTACTATCTTAATTTAGCCATATCTGAACCAAGCTATCCTTCTCTCTTGCCTTTTATCTTGAAATAGTCTCGTTTACTATTTATTAATTTGTGTTTACTATACAAAACTCATTCATAATGAGTTTAGAGTCTCAAACTAGGTTAGACTAGGCTTTATTTTCTCCTCTATTCCTTTTTATTCTCTTGATTAAGTCTGGCCAAGTTACCTTATCTCATATTATTTTATTATCCATGAATGTACAATTTGCGTGATATTATTCATCACTATTCATATAATTTATAAATAGTACATTTTCTGAAATATTTTGCTAGATATTTTTCAATATATTTTCAAGGTTTTTTAAAATATTCTCTGTTTTTTAGAGAGAGAAGGGGCCATGAACATATAACATGAGACAAAGAACCACATCTCTTCTCTATATAAAAAAATATCATTTTCATCTTCTTGACTTTGTATTTGCTTATTAGTCGATAAAAATTCAAATACTGACTTCAACATCGGAATATATATTTTTTTCTTATGGTGAATTTGTTTTATAGATACGAATTATGCTTATAACTCATCGGTTCATGAAAATCTTTTTATATGAAGTTTTTTTAAAACTTGATCGATTTTAAATTATCAACGCAGGATTTCAATGAATTTGAACATCTATAATCATTACAGAACATTGATTGAATACATGTCAACCCAAAAACTTTATATATTGTCCTGCTTATATTACCTAAAATATAAAAAGGCATTGTCATTTCCCTGTAGCTTTTGGCACTATGCATTAAGACACATTGCATTGTGGACTGGATATCCGCTCCGGTGCTTCGCGCACGTACGTGCGTTTTTTCCCTGTTAGTGCACAATGTTTTAACGAAACTATCCCTCTAAAAAGACAAAACAACGTACAGTAACTGGGGGTGTTTTCAGCTTTTCCACGGGACACGAACGACATTTCTGAATTTGTTGCACAGTGGAAAGACACACTTATCACCCTAAACGACAAGACACGCCGCCAGCACCCGGGGGTATTTCTGCATTTTCACCCATGAATACATGCATGTGGGGGTGAGTAATTAATTACGGGAGTCAAAATGTTTACGAGACTCGTCGGTCCAACTAAGCTCGTTTTCTCTCCGGTGAAAAGAAGCGAAGAAAATAAAAGGGAAAGGCTTGATTCTTGCATCGGATTTTGACCAGAAAAAAATGTCCGGTGTGTGGAGATTATTTCCAGGGCAAGACACGTGGCATTAGGTAGTGGCAATCAATCTTTCGCTGGCTGGCAATTAATTATTTGAAACTTGGAAAGTTAGATACATATTTGAGCTCGTTTCCTTGCGTATATAATTTAATGAGTGTTGATCAACGAGACAAAAGCTGATCGATGCGATGACGTTTCATGCTAACGTCGAGTTGAATCAGCAAATTGAAAACCGAAAGATGTCTTGCCGGGCCAAGTCCACTCAATTATTGATGCCCCGGAACTGTTCCTCCGTCCTGTTACCTCTAATTATTCAGTGTTTCTCACTGTATCTTTGAGGAGAAAAATATTTTTTTTTATTTTTTTAAAATTATTTTCATGTGATAATATTTAAAATATTTTTTTTTAAAATAAAAATTATTATTTTAATGTATTTTTATATAAAAAAAATACTTTAAAAAATAACCGCAGACATCTACAGGTAGTTTTGACCGGGAAAAGAAAAGTTAGCTATGTTGATATAAGCTTGTTTGAGAGTGTGATTGCGGTAGCTTTTCAAAGTGTTTATCATGCCAAAATATATAAAAATGATATTTTTTTTTATTTTTTAAAAATTATTTTTGAAATCAGCACATCAAAATGATCTAAAACACACAAAAACATATTCATTTAAAATAAAATAAAAAATTCAAATTTTGGCCAAAAACCGGTGGGATCGCAATGCCAAACAAGGTAATACAAGGAGCGTGACAAACCTGGGCGTGGAGCTTCGTTTTGGCTGCCATGGAAATGCAAGCCCTGAACGGTGGAAGAGCGTGAAGTGACGGTCAGATGAAAGTCACGAGTGGAATAGAATCAAAGCTCAAGGTGGGGGGTTCTCTTTCATTTTTTGGCAAGAACACGACATTACAGATGGCCTGACAGCGACTGGCATCCCCGGAGGTTCGAGGGAGGGAGGGAGATCACTTCACTGTGGGAAGCCGAAATAATGGAAACATTCTAGAAACATCCCAGAGATATCAGGCCATTGAATGTTCCACTTTTTGGTCGGCAGATTCTTCAAATCTTTCTTTCAATCATTCATTATTTACAGAGAGAGAGAGACGATTTTTTAAAAAAAAATATATATTAAAATAATATTTTTTTGTTTGTTTAAAATTTATTTTTGTTACAAGAACAGTCTAATTTTTTTTTTTAAAAAAAAAAACACTCTCGTACCACCATGATGCCAAATACCTAAGTCAAGGCTATTTCTACTCGTGTTCGTGAATTATAGTAGTTGTTGACTACCTTTACAATAACCAGCTGTTAAATGATCAATCATATTTTTAAAAATATTTTTTAATTTTAATAATAGTGCATTAAAACCATTAAAAATTTTCATTTAATAATGCAGTTTCAAACGCTGTTTAAAATTTTTATATTCATAAAACATTTTAATGTTCAGTAGACTTATGATGATAAATCAATTTAAATACTCATGCTTTCTTTATATTTTATTAGGTGTTAGTGGATTCTCTCTGTTTTTTTTTCTTTGAAAAAACAAGTGTGCCCTTTTGGTTTTTATATGGTATGTTATTGAATCTTTTATAGAGGTGTTTCATTTTAAAAATATTTTTGAAAAATCAAGTAGGAAATTTTATTTATTTATTTATTTATTTTAAAAAATATATTTTTAATATTTTTATATTATTTTCATGTGCCGATGTTAAAAATATTTTTTTATTTTAATAATAGTGCATCCAAATTATTAAAAATAATACTATGAAAGATATTTTTTTAATATTTTTTTAAAATCCAAATGGAATTTCAAACGCTATTTAAAAATTTTATATTCATAAATCATTTCAATGTTCAGTAGACTTATGATGAAAATTCAATTTAAATACTTAATATCACGACATGTTAATGTAAACTATACTCATGATTTGATTTGTATTTTATTGGATGTTAGTGGATTTTTTTCCCTTTTTGTTTTTGAAAATACATGTATGCTTTTTTGGTTTTTATATGGTACCTTATCCACCCTTTCATAAGGGATGTTTGACACTGCGTTCCAGAAATAAATTTTTTTTTACTTTAAATTAAAAAAAATTAGTGATTTTAGATCATTTTCATGTGCTGATGTTAAAAATAATATTTAAAAATAAAAAATTATTTTGATGCATTTCTAAATAAAAATCATTTTTAACAACCTTAGACACACTCTCAAACATGCACTGTTATACTAGATAGCTAATTAAATATATCATGAGAAAAGTGATTCATATGAGCATGTCAAATGTGCATAGTCTTTTGAAAAACACTTTAAAAAATAACTTCAATCATATTTTCAAAACGAGATTAATTTTTTTAAAATGATATCATTATTTTCTTTAAGAAATTACTCTTTAAAACAGTGCAACTTTAAATAAAACAGTATTGTCAAGTTTAATTCATGATCAAGACAAGATTTAATGATTTAATAATTGGGTTGCACTTCGAAGCTAATCATGTCAAGTTATTTTCCATGGGCAATCCATTGATCTTCTCTTCAAATTGCTTTCATTGAGTAGTAGGTTTCAATTCTTCACAGAAAGATAAAACGACACAAACATCCTACTTTAATGCGTAGACTCTAGCAACTTCAAATCAGTGACTGGATCTTAGCTACGGGACTTCGAATTTTATATGTTAAAGATTCTCGTAACACTGTTTGACTGTATGATTTAAATTATTTTTTAAAATATTTTTTGTTCAGAAATATATTAAAATAATATATTTTAATTTTTTTAAAATATCTTTGACATCAGCACATGAATATAATCTAAAAATATTTTTATATGAATTATTTGAATTTCTACCGATAGTCAGGCCTATGACCTGGCTCGATTATAATAATTGAATTTGTAGTATTTGTCACAGACTCACAGCCATGATTTAATAAGATTGCAGCCGCGGTGGTCAATTGGACCTGTTAATGAAATGGTGATTTTTAAATTAGTATTTGAATTTTCTTCGATGGTTTTGGTGGGCGGGGAGTTGTCTTCGGTGCCTGGTCCAAATACAAAAACGTGGAGACTTGAATGTCTTTTTGATTGAATTAATGACAAATGTAAGGATAGAATATAGAAAAATAAAAAACTCATTTTTCACGCTTTGGTAGCCCAAGACGTCCGGTTGAATCGTCAAACATTCAGTTAAGTTCAACTGCTCATCCAGTCGACTACAATCGTATGCTTGGAATACACGGTCTGAGCTTTGTTTATAAATTTTAATAATAATTTGTTTATAAATTTTATTATTATTATTATTATTATTATTATTATTTTTTTTTTTATTTATAGAACAGCATTTGCAATGAAATTACGAAAGTCAACATGTAATTACACAGACCTTATAAAATTTATGTTATTTTTTTAGTCGAGGTAAATATTTTTGTGACATGATCGATTAAGAACAACGGTTACCATTAGCAAAATCATTTTTATTTAATGAACTGGACTGAATAATAAGCAATAAAATAAAATATTAAAATCGTAGAAAAAGGTTTTGAACCAAGCGATAATCGTATAAATCATCATAAAATAAAATAAATTAGAATTTTCACATGCACACATTTCAAATTAATGTGGCTAGAAAATACTAAAAGGGTGAGGTCTATTAAAGGAATTGTGATATTTAAGCGAGTTATATAACTTTATTAAAATTTCGTGAAGAACTATTAATTAAGATGTAATAGATATATTCTTTAGAGGTGAACGTGTCAACTTAAATCATTTTAATTTCATTAATTTAACTTAAGAAATCAAATTGCCATTAGCTACATTTATTAAAAGAAAAACAAATACAGATAAGTTGGACAAAAGGAAAAACCAGGTGAGTCGTGTTACAAAAAATGTTAAAAGAATGATTATATTTTATAATAAAATGTAGCTCTTTCAACACGGATTTGATGAATCTTGTAATGAACTCTGGAAATATCTTCGCGCCGTGTTTTTTTTACCCTCAACGCGGCAATATTATAAGTTATAACTTGCCGAGACACATATTTATACGGTGTGTGTTGTGGTGACAAAATGTTTGTAATCTGTATACCAAGTCTTGAGTTGAAGTTATAATGTGTATCTCTGGTAAGTGCATGCCATGATGACAGAGAGCTTGCAATATGCACAGCAAGTCTCGAGTTCATCTTAGGACGTGCATCCCTTCTAAGTGCACGTAATAACACGGTACGTGTTGTGATGACAAATAACTTACGATTTGTACAGTAAATTTTGAATTTAATCTAGATGTGTACCCTTTATAAAATATCTAGAACAACCAGGATTTTACTCATTTTACTCACAAAATAGAATTTACAGAAAATAGAATTTTCTCTCATAAATAAAGACATGACATATATACTTTTATAATAAACCCATTTGACACATAAAGGTGTACGTTTTCTTTTTCTTGATACATATATATCAAAACACAAATGGATTAATTGTGGAGGAGAGCAACGATGGAACCCCGTAAAACTACAGAAACAAAAAAACATACGCCATCTTCTTGCCCCTCGATCGAGGACGATCCACATGATAAAGAAATGGCAGAGGTATTCAAAAAAGCATGGCATCCAAAAAGATATCCGGCCCATGAGCACGCTGTAAAAGTAATGACAGAGAATGGTCATGCCATGATCGCATTCAAATTTGAATGGTGGGTTTCAGATTCAGGTCTGTTTCCAAGTTTCACTGGTCAAACTTATGATCGAGAAAGGTGAATGATCCCAGATGCTGAAATAAATGGCATCACCTCCTGTTTTTAGGTCACGGCCTCTTGCCCTAGTTTTAGGTTTTGGTTGCGATGCAAAGCTACGGTTGTCGTGCATGAAGTACATCAAATTCATCCTTGCCAGACATCCTATCACATTGTAAAGCACAATATGATGTAACACGACACTCAGATTTCATTACAATATAGTTTTTTTATGTCGAAGGCCATTTTAACACGTGTGTTCTCTGAAATCATGTGTGGAACCCAACTACCTTTCAAACCAACAACGGCTTCAAAGATTTGTTA
This sequence comes from Salix purpurea, assembly GCA_027405865.1. Lineage (NCBI taxonomy): Eukaryota > Viridiplantae > Streptophyta > Magnoliopsida > Malpighiales > Salicaceae > Salix > Salix purpurea. The sequence goes on along the minus strand of JAOWLH010000002.1, from coordinate 13,891,935 downwards.
GTTTTTAAATCATGTAAAAAAAATTAAAAAATTTATTTACTATAAATGAAAAAATTATTTGTTTTGATGTAGAGACTTCATAGTTTTTAAATCAAAACCGTATAACTATAAATGATATAAACAAATAATCAATTCTCTTTGGACTCCATTTAACATTGTGGTCTAAATGTGTGTTTTATTTTTTTTTATAAATAAATTGATGTTTTTTTTTTTTTTATCATTTTGACGTAATAATGTATACATATATTTTGTTATATTTCAAACAAAAAAATATCTGAAAAACAAAATCTTTTAATACAATGACTCTTAATATAATAATATATTCTGCTGAAATTAGGTTGGATTCTGCTTCATACTAATAAAATGAATAGTAAAATCTTATTTTGGTTAATTTATTATATATGTTTTCTAATTGAATTTAGATAAATAAAAAGGCTATGAATATCGATCACACCGTTGCAATTAATTAAAAACTTGATGTTAATTATTGATTATTTAAGAGTATGGTAAAAGTATTTTAAAGCAATTTTTTAAAAATATATCATCTTCTACATCTGTATATATAATTTATATAAAAAACTAAATAAAAAATAAATTAAAATTAATTTTTCTCTGTAAATTCTCAACCATAATGCCAAACCACTAGTAAATTAGTAATCTAACGTGATGAGGCTTATTGTGGGCCCCGTGCATGCTCACTGTAGATCTGACATGTGATAATTGATACAGTTTAACAAATCTCACGTGCTCAAAATCAGAAGGAAATGCCAGCTATTTTCCTTTCCAAGTCAGCTCTTTCAATAGCATTGTACGATCAGGATCATTCATTGAACATGCCTTTTCAAAAGTTGTACGGTCAAAGGGCACTCCTCGCTCTGTGAAAACAAAAATAAAAAAATATCGTTAAAAATAAAATTATATATTATTTTAAAATATTTCGATTTTTTTTAAAAAAAACAATCGCTATTACTATATAAAAAACTACCCAGAATTTTATATGTATTAATATTATTTTTATATATTTCAACACAAAATTATTTTTGAAAAACAACTATTATACTTTCAAATCAATTTTATTGCATACAGCCGAGAGATGGTAGAGAATAAAAACTAGTAAATCTAATATAATTTCCAGATAACAAAAATAAAGACCTGTATCCCCATTCCCCACAAAGCAGTCTTTATTTCTTATTAGTATTATATTTACAATTAAATTTATTATTTATTTTCTCTTACACGTGAAATAATAAAAATATAATTTTAAAAAAGTTTATTTAAAATCAATTTTTTTATTACGTACAATATCGAACATAGCAAATAATCAAAGATCACGAAAAAACATACAAGTTACAGTAAATAATTAAAGTCCAAATTGTTTTAGAAAGTGTTTGAGAGTTGTAGCAGTTATTTTTTAAAATATTTTTTATTTATAAATATATTAAAAAATAAAAAAATATTTTTGATATCAGTATATTAAAATGATATAAAAACATATAAAAAATATCTTTAAATAAATTGAACTTTAACAAAAAAAAAACAAGTTAAACCGTCCAAACAAACACACCTTTAAATCCCATTAGATAAAAACAAATAAAATAAAACTATTTTAAATCATGTTTGATACTGAATTTCAAAAAAATATATTTTTTATTATTTTAAATATTTTATATATATTTCTAGATAGATTTTATGTATTAATGTTTAAAATAATTTTTAAATATAAAAATATTATTTGAATATATTTTTAAATAAAAAAATTAGAAAACAAACTCAACCACCCGTTAGTTAGACAACAATGATAGAATTGAATTGATCCAATGACGTACGAGTTGACCAGACAATTTAATAATCCGAATTATTTTATAATTAAGACACTAAATTGAGTTGAAAAATAAGGAGGAAAATTCTTCAACGACCATTCTAAAGGACGTGGCTTCTGCGGATTTTTTTCCCTTTTTTGCCGCGGATGAGATTTTTCATTAAATGGCAAGGCACGTCGGGTGAAAATCTGACCACGGGCTATCATTGCTGCTATTTTACATTAATGCCCCCGGGAAAGTGAAGAATGGCGGAGCGGGGGATAATGCTCTTGTGACCAGTGAAAGAAAAAAACAGAGAAAGCGGGCCATGCTAATCTCACCTGAGTGATGATCCAAGAACATTAGCAATTCGAGATTGAAGAAGCATGGAGAGTGCCACTGTTGACTATTTAATCTTAAATAACCTCGTCGGAGAGACCATGTATGCTGTTGTGTTCAAACCTGGAAAGATAAAAACAAAAGGCAACGTGGTCAAGGGTCAAAGGTAAATAGTCTACTTTTATTATTAAAAGCTTAAATTTTGAGCAAAAACAAGCGAATCGATCATTCAACTTGCAACCTGGAAGAACGTGAGTTGTTAGTCTCTTTTGAACTTGTTTTTTTTTTCTTTTCTTTTTATATATATATATTTATATACGTGTATGCTGATATTAAAAATAAAAAAAGTACAATAAATAATAATAATATAACACAAACACACATACCGGTACAATGATAATTTGTTTTGTAATTCTCGAATGATTAATTAGAAATAAAATGGGTGGGGGCACACGCTCGCAGATCCGGATGGTGGCTTTAGTTGTGTCGCGAGCACAGCTGGAATTAGCGGGACACAGCTGGCATGTACGGGGGGAGATACGCAGCTACCGTCGCCGTTTACTCACTTTTTTTTTTTTTTCTTCGCTTTAAGAATCCTGCCTCGAAAATATAGCTATATAAGTATATATAGAAATAACAGAATAAAAACCAAAGCAGCCCCCCCCTCTCTCTAACCCACCTGGCAGTGTTTTTATATTGCCCATCTTGCCCTTCCCTTTCATGGGTGATGAAGCATGGTGGTTTGTCGTTATGGAGCTTGACATATGAATATTTAGTCGAGAATTACTAGAATGGCCCTGCCCCCTTTCTAATACAAAGTAACATGAAATGTTAAATCTTGAAGTAATTTTACGATATCGAAAGAGTAATTAATGATATTTTATTAGTTCTTTTATATATATATAACTGGAGGAAAGAGATTATAAAATCTTGTTGTTTTTACTCTATTAGATAACAATTAAAACAAAAGATAATGTGGATTTGTGTGAAAGTTTTAAGTTCAAAGAGCTTTCACTTGAGGGTGATAATTATAAAAATAATATAAATTATATCCTAGATCCTTACATAATAACTTAATTTTTTAGATGAAATGATTATTGTCTGCTAGATAGATAACATTGATGCACTTGCCAATTCTTTTTTTTATTTTTTTATGAACTTGGGTGTTCGAGTCAGTTTGCGCACACCTCAACTAATTCTACGGGACTTAAACTTAACAACCATGTAAGTTTTTAGTGGTCATCATATCACAAGGCTCAAACCTGAAATCTAAGTCCTAGGCTTTTACCATTGGATCATCTACTATGTGTTTAGGGCGTGTTTGACATTACGTTTCAAAAATATTTTTGAAAAAAAATGATTTTTTTATTTTAAATTAATTTTTTTAGTATTTTTAGATTATTTTCATGTGCTGATATAAAAAAACTATTTTAAAAAAATAAAAATAAAACTAAAACACTCCACACTACATTTCTACATAAAAAAAACTTTAAAAAACATCATAACTATTTGCTATTTTTTTTCTTATACCCTGCATGGCCTCCTAAAACCATATAACCAGAGTCACAGAATAAAGTAAAACGTTGTTTTGTTGTTGCATGCCTCGAATGTTGTAGTGTTCCGTGATTCTCACGCTATTAGTTCGTTCGATTCATTAAATATCACGAACGATTGATAATCCCCTTCCAGGACGCAAGTGAAGGGTGACGAGTTGAGCTAAGAAGCACTCTCGGAACTAGCTAGGTTGAAATTGTTGCCATGCTCGTGCTCACTTCTCCAGCCTAAAATCAGATAAAATAATTAATAAAATAATCCCAAAATTACATGAACAGGAAACAGAGAGAGAGAGACCATGAATTGGAAAGGGAAAAAAAAACGAAACGCATTCATAGTGCCTTCTATCCTTTTTCTTCGTTAGGGTTCATATTAAAAGGAAAAAAATGATTTTTTTATTGGACAGAATAAGCAAGTTGAGACGTCACACAATTAAAGATTTCCTAGCTAGCAACCTAAGCCACCCCCCCCCCCCCCCCTACGTGGCTTATCTCCAAATTGGAGAGGTCTTAATCAGACGAGTCAAACACAATCGAACACCGGCCAGCCTTTCAACTCCGACGGCAATTACAGGCACCAACCCCACCAAAAAGCTGGAAAGCCCGCGAGTCAAAATTCTCATTAACCTCAAAAATCTTCTCACAAACGGTAATAAAATCTCCAAAAAGATACTCTACACAAAGCAAGTCATCCTATGCCATCAACAAGGGCAAATCTGTCATTTTATTTCGCATATAAGTACCGCATTTTTTTCCTTTTTTTCTTTTTGCTGGAAACCCTCCCCCCCCCCCCCCCCCCGTCTTTCTCCGCGCTCCATAAAAAAAAAAAAAAAACACCACTCCAGACTCTTCCCTGTAAAATTCAATTAAAAAAACAGTCTTTTTTAAGCCCTTTCCTCGAACAGTTCATCTACTAAAAGCTTTCACCGGCGATTGTTTCCCGCCGCTGAATCCTCATCAAGTATCTAACCTTCTCCTATCTGGGTTTCATTCTGATAGCTCGTTCACTCAGCAAAGCTTCAATATTTCACAATGAAACGGCGTAGGTTTACTGCTTTCTTGGATTGGTGAGGATATAGTAACAAGCAGGAAAGTGGAATAGTCGGGTAAAAGGTTGGTGATGGGGAAGGTGGCGGTGGGAGTGGCGGTAGGGGTGGCGGTGGTGGCGTGTGCGGTGGCAGGAATGGTTGTGGGGAGGAGGGTAGGGAGTAGGAGGAAGTGGAAGAGAGTGGTGAGAGTGTTGAAAGAGTTAGAAGAAGGATGTGAGACACCAGTTGGGAGGTTAAGGCAAGTAGTGGATGCTATGGCTGTTGAGATGCATGCTGGTTTGGCTTCTGAAGGTGGCTCTAAGCTTAAAATGTTACTCACTTTTGTTGACCATTTACCTACTGGGTAATAATCTCAATCTATCTCTCCCTTGTTGTTTTTGTTACTGGTTTCGACTTGTGAGAGCTACCAAATGCGCCTGCGCCTGTTTGTGTATTCTGTTCCGTACTTGATTGATTGGTTGATTGCTGGTTGGTTTAGGAATCAAAAGGTGAATGATTGGCTGGATGGCACTTGTCACTTTAGTTTCTTTTGGTGATATTTGTTTGCCATGTTATCTTGAATTCGATAGGCTGTGATTGATTTTTATCTTATTTTTTGCTAGCTTGGTCCTGCAAATTTCATTCTTGAGGCTGTTTGGTATTTTTGGTCTTTTCGTGACGATTTTTGCGCTCTTTTCTGGGATGTTCAGGTTTTTTGTATTCTTAGGTATTTTTGTCTTCCATTGAAATTTGATGTAGTTTGGACAATTGCTTCCCATTGCTGTATTGAAATGTTTTTTGAATTTTTGTTCCTTGTTTTCTTTCAACTTGGACAGTCTTTCTTTGTGCTGTTTCTGTTTCTTGTTTCTTCACGATTTCTGCCATATTTGTCACCGTTAAAAGTGTTTGGCTGTTGCAGTTTTTTTTTGTTTTGATGTGATGTTCAGTCTATTTGCTGTTTTTTGCTGTGTTGTATAAGTTTGTTTTTATAATGTTTGGTGGGTTCACTTGGTTAGATGATTCTGGTACAGTGGTTTTGGAATTGGGTTTATTTGTAAACGCTTGCACTTTTGAATTATATATTCATGTCCTGGTATCTGTTGTTTTCACTTATCATATTTGTAATGAATCGACCTTTTCACTGCTTGATTTGGGAATATTTTTTTTGTCTCAAACAAAACTTTACTCTTAAGTTAATATAATCTAAATGCTCTTTTTATTCCCTTCTATTCTGATTTAAAATCTTATAGAAATGTTTGACAAATTCTATGTTTTTCGGTTCCTCAATTGGAATCTGTCGGTTTTCATTTAGTCTTCCTTTTCAAGTGGACTGGATTGGTTGCTCAAAGAATCAGTGACAGAATCTGCCTTGTATTCAATGAACAGAATTTTCATATCTGACGTGATTTACCAATGGTTTTAAAAGTGCATTGGAGCAAATACATGACTTCAATTTTTCTGTTGAAGTGCTGATTTGGTTAGAAACATAGTAGTTGCATATTTCATGTTTTCATAAGGAGTTCATAGTGGCCGTTGCTGAATCTGGCAGGCTGTACATGTGGTGCAAGCCCCCTTTTCTTTTTGAGGAGGGCTGACTGTTGAAAACTTGCAATGGCAGAAATTAGATCTTGGAATGGAGAGGGTATGTGTGTAGTTGTCGATAGTTTCTAGCCAGTTTGTGGTACTGGTCTTTGAATCTTATATTAGCTAGAAGATTCAGGATCAAGTTACACTAGATGTGACCATTTCTACTGTTATCCTGCACAAATTTGCCCTTTGTAGCCACAGTTGGTTTTGATCCTTTGCCCACGCATACCATGTACATCAATTTAAATTTTTTGAAGTGATGAAAAAAAGACACTTGTCTATTCATGACATTTGCAGAGATAAATGAGAATAATGTGGAGAGCCAATTAATCTCACAATTGGCATGCATGGTAATGTAAATGTATAATTACTGACTTGCTTGGGGACCAATAATGGACTGTAACTCTGTTTATGTGTTTTATTTTTTTTTTCTTTCTAATGATCAGTAATTGGAATTGTATCTACTTTCAATTATGTGGTTATATTTGTATTGCTTGCTTAGGTTGCCCTGGTAAATTGATTTTTGATGTTGTTGTCAGGAGTGAGATAGGAACTTATTATGCTCTAGATCTTGGGGGTACTAATTTTAGGGTCTTGCGGATTCAGCTAGGAGGTAGAAGATCTTCAATCTTGTCTCAGGATGTGGAGCGACGACCCATTCCCCAGCACTTGATGACAAGCACAAGTGAGGTGACTGAGTTTGAACTGCAAATACTCTTGCTATCGTAGGGCATGCTTGATTAAAGATCATCTGCTGATAGGTATGGCAGTTAATGTGTATTCTTGGCTACAGGATCTCTTTGATTTTATTGCTTCAACCTTAAAGCAATTTGTTGAAAAAGAAGAAAGTGGCTCTGAGCCTTCTCCAGTTAGAACAAGGGAGCTTGGCTTTACATTTTCTTTTCCAGTGAAACAGTCATCACTTCGTTCAGGAATCCTCATCAAATGGACAAAAGGATTTGCGATTGAAGACATGGTAAGCTAGATCATCTCTACCAAAAACTTTGTAAATGTTGACTGCATAATAGTTAGTTGCAAGTCCTGCTGGCGAGGCAAATATTTGTTTTTTCGACTCCTTTTTGCTCTTCTCAATATGTCTGTACAAGCTTCCTGCTGCTCTTAAGGGGGGCAGGAAGCAAAGAATTGGAGTGCCCTGGCTGTGTGTTTTCATTGCATGTAATTTTTGGACAAGGAAAAATCTTAAAAACATAACTGGCCTGATAATGAAATTGCTTATTGTAATTTGTTTAAATACAAGGGAAATGTTTCTATTAGTTAATCTGGAAGTTCTTATACATTTTAATCATGCATCTATTACAAGTGAAGTTTTCTTTAGTTTTTCCTATTTTTATTGACTAATTTATTACAGGTTGGAAAAGAGGTGGTCGAACTTTTAGAAGCAGCAATGATCAGGAGTGGTTTAGATATGCGTGCTGCATTGCTGGTAAGCACTTTCTTCTCCTATGCAAGCAGCATTGCTGATTAATTTCCTTTTAACTAGTATAAAAACTAAATTATGGAGTTATTGCTATTTGAAGGTATTGGGATAAATAAAAAAACTGGATGCTTTTTGGGCATATTTGAATTGGCATTATATTTTATCATTCAAAAGTATGCCTTTTCTTTTTGTTACAGAAACTGTTTTGCAGTCAAGAATATATACTATACCAAGGCAGTTGAGTTGTTTCCTTAGGAACCATTATTTCATTTATGATCAGAACAAAAGAAGTTCTTGATCATCATGCAGACCACCTTTGAAGATTTTCCCTTCACTTGCATGGAGTTTCTTTCTTTTATTTTTGGCACTTAATCATAAGAATAAACGTCTGCTACAGTAACCGGTTGAGTGTACACATACCAGGATGTTAGATTAGTCATAGTTGATGCTGTAATGTATGCAAAATAAAGTTCATCTTACATTTCTCTTTGGACTGATCTAGAACTTAAAAATTACCAGGTCTTGTATGAATAAATGCACAATACCAATATGCTTGATCTTGTGAACTATTCCTTTGTTAATATTTTTTGTCTACTACCTGGATGTCTTTACTGTCGTTTCTTTAACTCTTACTGTGAGAGGGTGGTGCTTCAGACTGGCTTTTGTTAGTTAGACTACTTTAATTGTCTATGTTTCAGCGTCCCCCCACCCAAAATAAAATAAAATAAAAATCTTGTGAGTTTTGTACTTTATACCTCATTTGGATCGGGTGTGGTTCTCTCCATCATTATGTTTAATGTATTGATGAAGAAAAATGAGTGCATTTTGTTTTATACAGGTAAATGATACTGTGGGAACCTTAGCACTTGGACGTTATCATGATGCCGATACTGTTGCTGCTGTGATAATTGGAACAGGTACCAATGCCTGTTATTTAGAACGGGCAGATGCCGTCATAAAGTGTCAAGGTCTGCTGACAACTTCTGGATACATGGTACCATTCTTTTGTCCCATTCAAGCATTTTCCTGCTATTAGCTTCAAAAATGGTCTGTTACTATTCTTGCTCACTCACGTTATGCTGGTCTCTTCCTTAATTAGGTTGTTAACATGGAATGGGGAAATTTCTGGTCATCTCATTTGCCAAGAACTTCTTATGATATTGATTTGGATTCTGAAAGCCCTAACCCGAATGATCAGGTATATAGCAGTTGCTTAGGTATTTGCTATTGATAACTATAATGACCTCCTCACTGTTTTTTGTTGCAATGTTTTGCAGGGTTTTGAGAAGATGATATCAGGAATGTATCTCGGTGACATTGTTCGAAGAGTTATTCTCAGAATCTCGCTAGAGTCGGATATTTTTGGTCCTGTTTCTTCCAGATTATCAATCCCCTTTATTTTGCAGTATGTTACAAATCTTGTGTGGACTAGGATTTCCTTAAGCTGAACAAATGATTCAACCGTTGTATAAATTTGTTCCTTGTCTTGATGCTCTATGTATGCTTTTATTGTCATTTGAAGTTTCGAACTCACTCATTTTCTTCCATTGCTTGTTAATCAGAACACCTTTAGTGGCTGCAATGCATGAGGATGACTCTCCTGAACTGAAGGAAGTTGCAAAGATCCTGAAAGAAAATTTGGGGGTAGATGGAACGCTTTTTTTATTTTCTTCCCCCCCCCCCCCCCCCATTCTTGTTGTGTCTATTTAATGCTGCAATGGACTGACTTATCTGGTTCCCTTTTCCCCTCCTATGCATCTGTAAATCTCAGATTTCAGAGGTCTCTTTGAAAGTCCGAAAGCTTGCTGTAAGAATATGCGATGTTGTGACCCGTAGGGCTGCTCGATTGGCAGCTGCTGGCATTGTGGGAATCTTGAAGAAGATTGGTCGGGATGGGAGTGGAGGCACCGCCGGTGGAAGAAGTAAAAGTGATGTAAAAATGAGAAGAACAGTTGTGGCGATTGAAGGGGGTTTATATACAAGCTATGCGATGTTCAGACAGTACTTGCATGGAGCCCTGAGTGAAATTCTGGGAGAAGACGTGGCCCAACATGTCGTTCTTCAGGTTACAGAAGACGGATCAGGCATTGGCGGAGCTCTCCTTGCCGCCTCCTATTCATCCATCCCACAGCGTGGATGACTTCAAGTTGCTATAAATATATATTATTTATATATACATATAGCCCCCCCCCCCCCATTGTAAATGTAGAATTCTTTCAATATCTTTCTATAGTTTGTTGAAAAAAATAGTCATCGTTAACGGTCCTCGAATGTCAAAGTTCTTTGATTTTTTAACGTTTTTCTTCTCAATTCGCCTGTGTATTGTTGCTGTCGGCGTTGTGAAAAGTGTTCTTTGTTCCTCACGGAATGAAAAAGTTGTCTCTTTTTTTTCCACATTGTGAAGGGCGTGAAAGTGTTGGATTCTTAGACCTCGTTCGTTTACGTGTGTGTTTTTCTTACCTTTTTTTTTAATTGTTTTTTAATATGCTAAAATAAAAACAAAATTTTAAAAATAATAAAATATCAAGGTATTTAAAAAAGAAGAAGCAATCGTCGTCGTAATGATAGAGTTCTGAGCCAGGATTTCTCTGCGGTTATTTGTAAGTTTTTTAGTGACCGTTAAGTTCCGCTGCTTTCCCGTCCGATATGATTGACCGGAAACCCCACCACCACTAACATTCCATTTACCCTCGACCTCTCCTGGAACTGTCATTAGTTGGTGGCTTCACCACCATCACCGTTGACATATGAAATATATTATTGCCATAATTCTGACAGCCCTCATCCACAATTGCTGAGATTAGTGACGCACTCTGCAAGTGTTTTGCAACCCTGTTCGCTCAGTTGTTGACCTCAGATTTAAGTATTAGAATAATACTTTTTTAATAATTAGAAATTACTTTCAACATCAATATATCAAAATAATCTAAAAATACTATTTTTTTTTAATTTAATATAAAAAAATAAATATTTTTGAACAAAGTTATAAACAAAATACCGATCAATGCCCACCCACTCGAGCATCCACCAGAGTTGTAGTGACCTCCATAATGGTGGCTCAGGGAGCAAGAATATCTTATTACGAGGAAATAAATGCAAGGATGTGGCCCCGTGTAGTGGGTACTCCTTCCTTTCATAGCACGATGATGTAACACGGCGATGGCGTCTCCCTCGTCAGCAAGCGTTGACAGATTTCTTCACACATGATGTCATCCAAAAATATATATTTTTTAATAAATATATATATGTAGCAATTATTTATCAAATTTTTATTAGAATTATATTCAAATAATATCTACAATTTTTTAATATATATATTTTTTTGTGCTCGAAAAGCCAGGATGTGTGAGTGAGAAAAAAAGAGAGAGTCATAGAAAGGTCTATAATCAACAAAATCTAAAACATTTCAAAAATAAATCTAAATATTTCAAAAATAAATCTAACTTTCATAAATCTAAGCCAAGAAAACATTTCAAAATATTAACATATAAAATATAAAACATCATTTTATATTATATTTATCTAATTAATAATAAAATATATATTTAAGTGATAAGCATAAGTGAGCTACTTATAGTATATACTAGTTTCTTGGTTCACGCTATATACCGTGGATCAAATTATTTTTTCAATCTAAAAAACATATAAAGACATTAGAAAGTAAAAATAAATAAATTGATTTATAATATTTGAAACACTTTTAAAACATTTAAATGGTGACACATTATACAACATTTTTTAAAGATATAAGATAGAGACACACTAGGTTGACTTAAGCCAACTATAGTTTTACCCTGTGAAATTCATGATATGGGATATTAAAATTTGATAAGATCTTGGAACCCATATTGACAAAATAGAAGCCCGATTAAAATTAACCAAATATTGAAGGCCATAAGAGGAAAACAAATCTCAATTTTAAAAAAAAAAATTCTTGACTCGAGTAAATCTGTATTAGTGGCAATATTAGGATTTCCAAAGAAGTAAAAATATTTCGAGACTTGGGTCATTGGGTCAATCAAGTTTAATAAGTTTATCTACTATAATGATATAAGAAATAACCTTAACTTAATAACATGAAAAATTAAGAAAGCCCAAACAAATCTTGCAAAATTATAACTCATGAAATTTCGTACTCGGACTCAAGTAAGAAGCTAAATTCTCAATGAATTTAATTTTAAAGGATAGAATCAGAAGAAAAACAACAATAAAAAGAAAGAGAATCAAAGATGAAAAGAAGAAGAAGAAATAGAAGAAGAATGAGTATAGAATCATAATACATACATAAATATAAATATTATAAACCATCTTAAACCAAAAAAATAAAAAATCATAAGAATCAAGACCATATTTAAGAGATAAGAAATTGAAGGGGGGTAAAATTGATAGAAAAATCCAATTTAAATTGATTTAATCAAATAAAACAATTGCAATTTAAATGATAGGCACTAAGTCTTAAAAGAAATAAAATTGAAGTGATATTGTGTTTTTTTTATAAGTAATATGCAAATTGAGATAAAGAAAAAATAAAAGCAAAAAAAAATTAAATTGAATCGACCAAATCATATAAAATCACAATACTCACACTACTCATGTAGGAAAAAAAAGGCTAACAAAATCAAATGCGTGAAAAAAATATATTTGTTCACCACTAGTGTTAGTCACACATGTTTTTTGAAGACAATGGAGTGAAAATGATAGAATAGATAAATCCATTTTAATTTGTGTCTTTCAAAGCATATTATTGAATAATTTATACAACTAGAAGGATTAAAATGAAATCTAAGGTCATGCTCCCTTTCCTTAGCGTAGCTCTGTCCCGACCTTGTGTAAAATATACCATTGTTGATTGTAACATGCATGAAAAAATTTGTACTTGTACTTTTGTTTGGTATAAGTATTTTTTTGTCTACCTCGATTACGAGGCCTTTATAACTTAATATTAAAATTTTAAGTCAATCCACTTCCATACAAATAGTAGTTCAGCTGAAGAAGTAACCATGTAACTAAACAACTTGAATGTAAAGTAAAGTAAATAACTTTAAAAATGAATATTTATATTCATACAAGGATTTATACTTTGGTTATATTCATGAATTAAAACTCATAGATAAAAACATATATTTTTGGTTTATAAAATTGAAATTGTGAGCCTACTGATTACAAAAATAAAATAAAATTACAAGCCTATTAATTACATGTAAAATTACATGGTTACTTGATTATCATCTACAAGCTTTTTCATATTGTTATCTCGCCTACTATTACTTGCCTAATGTTATGAACCTACAATTACATGTCTACTTGATAAATAAGTTTTGAAGATCCTGTAAACTTGATTGAATTGCAGTGTAATTGTTTTTTTTTGTTAAGTTGTCCTTTTTGGTTGGTTTGCATCCTTTTTATAAAATAGAATAGTTCTTGATAATTTCAACTAACTATCCATTCATCTTATTCAAAATAACTTGTGGTAACTATTTATTCACTTTATTCTATATAATTTGTTGTATCTCCTCAACCATTTCTTATCTTAAGGATCTATTACCATATGGAATATTTATACTTTCCATTCACCATCCACGATCAAGTCTGGACTTTATCTAGTCTAATTTGCAATTGAGTTTGACATTTTTTTTTGGTTTAGACTTCATAACTCTTTGGTCAATTTTAATGTATAACACTTATCTCTCTCTCCAACAACCCATTAATGACTAATTTGTTTATCAAATTAGGAGTTAATTGGCAACTAAAGAGATTTTAAAGTCTTTATCTATATTTATATCCATTAGTTTTCTTGATATGATTTGATTTTTCTATTTTTTTATATTTTAAACCTTTCCATTTCTTTCTTATATCTTGATATGATTTTGGCCTTAAATCATACTGATTTTTTTTTATCTTGAATCCTTCACTTGAATCACGTCTTTCTGGCAGCGCGTGGGGGGTCTTACGGAGGTTTAAATTGGGCTTCTGCTGTGTTAGAAGATGTGCTGCCATGTTTTTTGTCTCGAGGTGCGATGCATGTCTTCTTAATCAGGTCGAAGAATCACCGGTGTGTGTGTTTATTCCCCCTTCCTGTTTCTCTCTTATGCTGCCAAAAGTACGGGGGCAGTCCTTAACATTTGTATTAGTTTCATTGTAGTCCCTTATCTTTTGATTTTGTTTTTCTTACTGATTTTTCAATAGAAATTTTGATTATTTTTAATTATGCCATTCGATTGAAATTGATTATATATGGTATATTTCATTTCAGTCCTTACTCTTGATTTTTTGATTGTTTTTGGTTCCTTTATTAATTTTGGTATGCATGTGTTAATTTGTTCTAATTTGCCCCTCTAATTGAAATTGATCATATATCCTACTTTTTATTTCGTTCCTTATTCTTTTAATTGTTCCAATAATTGTTTTTTTAAATCCCTTTATTATTTTCAGTCCCAAAGTTTTGATTTGTTTCGTTTTTTCCTTTAATTGGAATTAGATGTGTGTGTGTGTGTGTGTGTGTGTGTGTGTGTGTGTGTGTGTGTGTGTGTGTGTGTGTATTATTTTGACTCTTATTCTTTTAATTTTTTATTTCATATTAATTTCTTTGGTTTTTTGGTCCTTCTTGAACAATGTTTATTTTTCTTCCATATTTATGTATTTATATTTTTAGTTTTTGTTTCTAATTTTTGTTGTTTTTTTTTTGGAGTTTTATTTTTATTCGGTTCCATTATGAAATTTTAATTTATATTGGTTGCACTGCATTTTGCTTTTAAAAATCTCTTTATTGTTTTTTGATACCAAGATTTTGATTTGTTGCATTTTGTTATTCAATTGGAATTAATTATATATATATATATATATATATATATATATATTGTATTTTTTTTTAAATTTTGGCACTTATTCTCTTAATTTTTTTATTTAGTATTGATTCCTTTGGTTTTTTTGGTCCTTCTTAACAATGTTTATTTTTTGTCTGTATTTATTCATTTATACTTTTAGTTTTAGTTTTTAATTTTTATCATTTTATTTTTTGTTGGGGTTTTATTTTTATTCAGTTCAGTTCTGAAATTTTAATTTATGTTGGTGATCATTTTGAAATTAATATTGCTCCTTTTTTTCCCTCTTTTTTTTTTGTTTTTTTTTTGTTTTTTTGGATCATATGATTTTATTGTTTGCTTAATGATAATGATAATTTTAGTGATTATTTTATTATTGTTTTCTTATAAAACTTTTTTGTATTTTTTTTAATTCTTTGGGACAATTTACAGTACTGTTGATAATAATTTTAACTGTTATAGTAATTTTAATAATTCAGATATCCAAATCTTCTTGTTTTTTTAATGATAATAATAATTTTATACCGGTTATTTCATTGATATTATAATAAAAAAATCTTATATAATTAATATTTTTTGACGTTGAATAAAATATAGTGTCCCCGTAACGAGGCACGGGGGCATTGGTTAGTGTGTGTGTATTTATTTGTTTTTGTGAATTTTCAAAATGAGTCGGGTTATTCTAGTATTTTTATTCGTTTTGTTTACAGGTTACAAAAAAGCTTTAGCTCCGGTATCTCAAGTCAGGCCCGGGTTTAATAATTTGGTCCCCAAGTCAGGGCTTCGAATGCAAACCCAGTCGAGTTTGGAAAAACCTTCGAAGCCCAGAGTCTTCCAAGAAAAAGCCTCGATTTTTCAAGAGGAAGCCAGAAAGTTCCTCAATAGAAGCCATGGCGATTCCTCCTGCTTTCTTTAAATTGCTAACCTCCCTGATGATCATCAATCAAACAAGAAAAACCAGCAAATCACAACGATAATTCTCAGCGTTCAACCAAACACACCAACACCAACACCAACACCAACACAATCCCCTTTTTAGATAAAAAAGAAAGAGAAGCGAAGCAAAGCAAAGGAAAGCGTATATCATGGCAATGATTCCAAGCTTGTTCAACAACCGACGAGGTAGCAGCATCATCTTCGATCCATTCTCTTCTTTCGAGGATTGGGATCCATTTAAGGACCCTTTCCCTTCATCTTCCCTCATCCCTCGTGAGAATTCAGCTTTTGTTAACACTCGCATTGATTGGAAAGAGACCCCAGAAGCCCATGTCTTTAAAGCTGATCTTCCGGGCCTAAAGAAGGAGGGAGTGAAAGTCGAGATCGAAGATGACAGGGTGCTTCAGATCAGTGGAGAGAGGAATACGGAGATGGAAGACAAGAATGATACCTGGCATCGTGTTGAACGTAGTAGTGGCAAGTTCTTGAGAAGGTTCAGGCTGCCTGAGAATGCCAAGATGGATCAAGTCAAGGCTTCAATGGAAAACGGGCTTCTTACTGTCACTGTGCCCAAGGAGGAAGTAAAGAAACCTGATGTCAAGGCTATTGAAATCTCCGGCTGAATTTGATGCCTGTTTTCATGGTTAGCATCTACCAGTTTTTTCAATCAAGAATTGCGTGTCTTCTCATGTTAATGATAGCTGAAAATCTTGGTGTCGTCCGTTGTTTATATCCTACATGCACACAGTGTTTGTCTGTTTGATGTATGTTTCACAAGTGTTTGATGGTAAATAGTGTGTAATTTGGCTAATCACTATCTTCTGTATCAATCCCGCCTGTTATTTCCAGCTTCCTTCCTTTTTTCCTTGAAATTTCTAAATTCTTTTCTGGGCACAAAAGAAGACGATGGATGCTATTAGCAGGTTAGATAACAAATCTTCTACGGATATGACTGATTTATCAATGGAGCCCAACCCCTGTAGATTCTACATCACTTGTCATCAAAGCTTGCAATTTGGAATGGTGTGTAAAACCCTTCTCGGTTTTAACTTTTCAATCGCACCCAGCAAGATATGTGAGAAAAGTCTAGAAAAAGTGCACGCCATGAAGGAACTAAACTGAAACAAGCAGTTTCTTGATCTTTGAAATCAAAATGAAAACGTGTTTCAATGATCTCACCACTTCTTACTGAAGGGTTACTTCTTGACTAGCCTTTGAGCTCCATACAGTGACTCGACGTTTGATCTGGTACACATTCGTAGGAGTTTCTACAGAACAAACTTCAGGTTGACATTTGTATTAACTGCGACACTCGACTTCTCGCCGGAAACTCGGAATATGGAAAAGCAATCGGTAACCTGCATGTCAATTCATATTCTCAACTGCGAAAGCCCCATTCCTTGAATCAATGTTTTGGATGATTTAGAAGCAGCGGCTTGATGATAAGCTCTCCTGTTTCATCTATGTTGGATTACGGTATTTTTCCGACTGTAGGCGTCGATTGAAGTTTCCAGGTATAATGTAGCTTACTCAATTACTACATGATATGCATTTCGTAGTCTCCGAAAGATGGTCCTGAAATATTTCAATTTGCTGCTTCTAGTACCCGTAGAATCTGACCATCTTTGCACAGTTGCTAATAGCATACACAGAGTGAAATATAGCGAGAAAAATATAACCTGGAACCCAGGGAACTCCATTCTCTTTTATTTAATAGAAAATCTACACGATTCAGTAACCAAAAATCTCAGATAATTGCAGTTTGCCTGTTCATTTTGATTACTACTTGTGGCTTCTGTATGCCATACAACCTCCCCCTTATATGTAACAACACCATGGCCTGCCCGGAGCGACCGATCATAATTGGCACAGCACTGGTATCCTGCATTAAATGGTGCCAGAAGAAAGTGGCTAACAAGCAAACCCATGACTCAAAGTTATTTCTATGAGATGGGAAGTAAACTTTTTCTTATAAATGAGAAAGGGGGCCACACTTGGAGCATCAAATACACAAATATGTGCAATGCAAAATGGTGGATTATTTCAAAATATATTGTTATGGATTTGGTTGAGTTATGAAGGATGATAAAACCTTATAATTCCATGCTATAATTTTGGGCCGAGGACCGTCTGGTACAACTTGAAATCGAAAGACTAAATTTCAATCCTGAATTAATCGATCATGCCACTCTTTCCCAGAGTGTGACATAATGACAAAAAACTTGAGATTTGTATAGCAGGTCTCGAGTTCAAATTAGAACGTGTATTTCTTATAAGAATCTGGAATAACTAGAATTTTATTCACTCACTTAACTCACAAATACATTTTACAAAAATATAATTTCCTCGTATCCAAAAAATAAATAAATCATGCCACTCTGATCTTAGACTAACAATTTCACGAGGACCCTAATAATCTTCGGGCCACAAAGGGGCATGGTGGGTTTGGGCCTACTGACCATGAGAGAACTCGCCCAAGCTCAAAGACAAAGAAGTCTTCTTAGTCCAGCATCGAAGTGGTCTTCGTGTCTTGTCCGAGGTAATAGAACTAGAAACCCTCGTCGAAGTACAGCTTAAACTCATATACTGGAATAAACGAATAAATGGCAGCTGAAAACAAGCCGAAGTCCAGTGCCAGTGTCACTACCAACAGCAAGAAGAGAAAGCAACGCTACCTCCCTCACAATGTATTCTTCTTTGTATTTACTTTCTCTGTGTTTGTTGATATGTATGAACATATGTTGTGTTTCTTACTTTTGATTGTGCCTGTCACTGCAGAAGCCAGTGAAGAAGAAGGGTTCCTACCCATTACACCCAGGAGTTCAAGGCTTCTTTATCACTTGTGATGGGGGGAGGGAGCACCAAGCCTCGCGTGAGGCCATTAACGTTATTGATTCTGTATGTTTCTTATCTTTTTTGTCTTCTTCGTTTCATTTTTTCTTACAAAATCCAACCAGGAGAAATTGAAAATCGATTCATGCGGTGACAAACGCGGAGGGTGGCTCTGGGAGAATAATTTGGTTTATGGTCCAAGGAGAACTCATTTCTGGCTGCCCCTTTAAACCATGGTATTGAGTTCTTATGCCAAGTAAAATTCGTTTATGGCGATACCTTAAGGACAGGGAGGGCTACTCTACCAGCTATGGACCGAAGAAAATATTTATAGTTTCTTAATAAACTCCTCATGCCAGAATTGTGCTAGTGATGGGTGCAAATTTTTGTTCTTTTGCTCTTTCTGTTATCATAATGACTGAGAAATGAATTTTCTTGACTTGCTAATTTAGAGTGTTTGTAGGAGTAGTGAATGCACCTTTCCCTTGATTTACAAGTTCAAATTGTGCGCTCTTCACTGAGCTGCTGGTATTTGCACTTTTTTCTTGCAGTTTTATGAAGAACTAGTTCTTGGGAAGGATTCAGGTGTGAATCTTGCAGAGTTGCTTGATAAACCTATAAATAAAAAGATTAAGTTCTCATATTCTGATGATGAAGGAGACAATGACGAAGACAAGGATGAGGATGAGAAAGATGGGTTAGATGAGAACAAAACAGGTGCCTTTGAAGCCATTGATGCCAAGAATGAAAATCCAGCAGATGAAAAGTTGGGATCTCCTTTTCTAGAAAATGAGAAAAGTGAATGTCAAACAGAAGAAAAGACTAATCAAGAAGATTGTAAAAATGATAAAAGACAAGAAAGTGAGGCAGAGGAGCTACCAGCAAAGAAGAAATGCACTGAAACATGTGCTCCCAAGTCTGTTGCTCAAGAAAAAGTGGAGGAGAAATCCATTGATAAGCTTATTGAGGATGAACTCAAAGAACTTGGAGATAAGAACAAGGTGGGTAGTGCGGTTCCCCTCTTTCCATTTTTTTGTGTGAATTGTTTCCCTTGAGGCAATCATTGGATCTTTCAACCCCCCCCTGTTTGGCTAGCAGCCCGTATATTTTTGGCTGGACTTCTCTAGATTTGTATTTGTTCTTTGGTTGAATTAACGTTTCCTTTTCTTTCCTGTGTTTGTCCTTGGCTCTTCTCCCTCTCTTCCCCTATTTGGTAGTGGTTATATGCAAACTCCTCACCAAGTAAACAGCACCTGTATGCATTTTGGATGTGCTGGTAGGTACTCAATAAGGTTTTCCGCTTGTACTGAAAGTACAATGATTTGACTTGAAATGAATATAAAAGACATAAAAGCTGTGCACTGCACCATCCAACGAAACTACCTCCTCACCTTCACCCCAGACAAGAAACACAATTGTATTATGATTCCACTTTCAGAAAGTATTCTGGGTGACATGATTGTAATGTTTACCCCTTTTATTTTTCTTCTGTATTATTTTTCTCTTAAGTCTATCTTAAAGTGAACTGTGACTCTATGAACAAACTTTATGGCAGAGTATGGTGCACGGGGGTTCTCTTATGTTTGTAGTAGATAGTATAGCTTTACTCCTTGTGATTCTTGGAGTATTTAATCTCCTACATGATACATTTTTTCTGTTTTGATAACTGTTCTCCTCCCTTGTTGAGTTGATTATATGTTGAATTCATCAATTCCTGCTGTCATGGTGAGCATGCTCAGAAAGGGTGGTCTCAATCCTTTCTGTTGCTGCTATTTTTACCATATCATCATATTCTTGCACTGATTATGAATATTTGTCCTTTTTGAACAGAGACGCTTTCTCAGCCTTGATTCTGGCTGTAATGGTGTTATCTTTGTTCAAATGCGCAAGATAGATGGGGACCCTTGTCCCAAAGATATTGTGCAACATATGATGACATCTGCTGCATCAACAAGGAAACACATGTCCAGGTTCATGAATTGCTGGCTTCTTATGTTAAATTAACTCATAGTTTCTGGTATGTGTTAGATAGTCTCCCTTTGTGTGTTGCGCTCTAGTTTTAGGCCACTGCTTATGGATTTCACCTGCAAATTGCATAGGGTCAACCATGTGACAATTTTTCATAGAGTACCACATTGGCATTTTCTGAAGTTCTGCCACAAGCCAAGAACATACACAACATCTGAAAAGAAATGCCATGTCATTTTAGCATGCTAAAGTTATATACTGTTTGTTTATATACAGGTTCATTTTAAGAGTGTTACCAATTGAAGTTGCATGCTATGCTTCAGAAGAGGAAATTTCAAGAGCAATTGCACCAGTTGTGGAAAAATATTTTCCTGTGGATACCCAGGACCCACAGAAGGTACCTAGATTTATCAATCCATTGATCCTTAGCTGGCAGTACTTCTCTAGTCTTCCTTAATTAAAGTCATAAAACAAATATTAGATAAAGTGTTTGAGTAGCATATTGACATTTCAACTTCTTGCATCAACATGAATAAACTCATCAGTTAACGCAACAATGCTTTAACAACCTGGGAATGCATGGGGCATGCTCTTGGAAAGATTTGATATCCAAATATTTTACCAATGTAGCATTAGTTTTGGTATAACTTTATTATATGGTTTGACTTTTAGTAGAGACTTGATTCAGAATTTAAATTAAGCCAAGAGGTAGCATCATGTGAAGTTGAAACTGATATGAACAAGTGATCCCAATCTGTTTTTGCACTGCACCCATGATCACAGTCATAATTCAGCATGGTAATGGATTCTGTGTAAAAGGAGGTTCAGAATTTATATGTATTCAATGACATTAATCACCAAAAGTATGTGGTCCTTTATGGTAGAATTCTATAAGGTGAGTTAAACGGGATAAAATTTGGCAAACAAGAAGTTCCTAATAAGATTTAGGATAGAATATGATGAAACAAATTTGGCTGGAGATAGGCATTCAGATTTGTTGGGAGCTGACGAAGATGAATTACTTTGGGCTCCCTGGGGTGAGGAATCTGTTGTTTAGTGAGAAACTTGATATGTTTATTCAGCCTTGACTTAACGGAATAATTTTTATTCAGCTGGTTTATTGAGAGTGCCCAGGTTTTGCTTCTTAGTATGATATCCTTGTTTTGTCAACCTATACACAGGGCATATGCCCACCAGAGAAAGAAGTACAGATAATCGAGTCTCAGAAAGTGGATTTTGGTTTTCTTGAATATAGAGAGCCACAAGTGCTTCCTAAGTTCTTAGCTTGTGTGGGAATCTAGTAAGTTTTGGAAGATGGTTTGGAAATGAGATTTAGTAAAAAAAAAATCTCTTGCACATGACAGAATTTGGATTGTTAAAAAGAATTGGAAATTTCATGGTTCCTGTATTTAGAGAAACTATTGTTTGTTTTGGAATTTGGAGAGAAATGGGAAACAAAAGGCTAATACAAATCAGCTGTTCAGCCTCTTTGAATACTAGCAAGGGGGAGCAAATCCTTGAGGATTCCTAGGAGTTTCAAATTTAAAAGAATAATACCAATGGAGTCTCCCCCCTAGAAGATTGCAAGCATGCAACACAAATTTATTCTAAAACTGCCACTGTCTGCATAACGACATGAGACTTGCTTATATGGAGGTACTGTAAATGTGTACCCTAGATATAGTATTTTTCTCATTCATATTGTATTTTACCTTCCTAAAGTTTTAGTGCTAAAACTTGAAGAATAAACCAATTCCTATGAAAAAAACTCATTTTGACACTTAGAACCTTTGAGGACTTTTCAATGATCATCCTACTAAATTTTCCAATAGCAAGAGCTGCTTTCTTCACCGAAATTGAATGAGTAGAAAAGATAAAAATCTTGTAGAAGTACTGGGAAAAGGGAGATAGAAAAGAAAGCACAATTCGATTAAGAGTTAAATTAAATCTGTATATATATATATATATATATATATTCATGAATCAATGGCCCGCTTTATCATTATTTCTTAAAATTTCAAATTAAGTACATTGATTTCACATCTCTTTTGTATCAAGGAGCTAGCTCTAGCGGTACTTTTGAAGTGCATGGTGAAATTTGATGGTTTCTGTGAAATTCTCAGGTCCCTCACATTTAGTTCAGGACACAATTAGTCCAGGAGTTGCCGCTGAGGTAGCTCCATCACATTTCAGAAGCTGTATCCAAGGGCCACTGGGAATGGGACAATAGAGGGCATTGAATGCCATCACATTTAATTGAATAAAGATCCGAAATAATGTTTGTTTCTTCTACTAATCAAACATGAGACACTTCTACATTGCTAAAATCACCACTGCAGTCATCCTAATCGTGATAGAATATAGGAAATCTTTGCAGATGAGATTCAAATTTGCTGAATTTAACTGAGTCAATAGGAACCGCTGTATGGCACGAAAGGATCCATATAGCTGGCCCCAACTAGCTTGTTGATTGAGGCTTGGCTGTTGTTGTTGTTGTTGTTATAGGGTCCGACCAAGTTGCAACATGCAAGCTACAATTTGACCACTTGTTTGTTCTGTGCAGTTTGCGGTAATGTATGAAGCCCGCGCAAACTCCGGTATTGACAGGATGAAAATTATAAATTCCGTTGCAAAATCTGTTCCTGGACCTCATAAAGTTGATCTAAGCAATCCTGACAAGACAATTGTAGTTGAAATTGTCAAGGTAAAAACCTGCTCTCTTCCCTGATGTCTTATCGTTACAAATCCACGTTTTACATTATTAAGGGGGTTGGGGAGCTTTACTGCAAAGCACTATTTATTGGTAAAAACTCGATAGTTTTGCTTCCTAATCAGATGTTTGCTCTATGGTCCTAGATTGTTTTTTGCCCATTAACTTAATTATTATTTTTATGTTATTTTTTCAGACTCTGTGCTTGATTGGGGTTATTGAAAAGTACAAGGAGTTGTCCAAGTACAACTTGAGGCAGCTCACATCTTCTGAGCAAAAGTAGATTGTCACATCTCAAACTGAGAGCAAAGCAACTTTAGAAATTTTGGTTCAACTGAACTACTTCATTTCATTCTCGAGCTGCCTTGTTATAAGAATAATGTTCATGGTTTTATTCTGACATTATTACCAGAAGACAATAAATCTATCTCGTGGTTTTCTTCTTCCTTTTTGTTCTATCACCCTCGTTTTTTCGCATTGCCTTGCTGCAAGATTAATAAGCACTTGAAAATTGCTTTTCCAAAAAAATATATTTTTGTTAAACTAATTTTCTTAATGTTTTAAAATCATTTTGATATGCGAATATTAAAACAAATTTTTAAGTGAAGCAATTGCAACCCTTTTAATAACCACCACCAACAATAGTGTAGTCGATTTTTAATCAGCTTGCATGGAGAAATGAAGAGAAGGTTGGATCTGTTGCTAATGGATAAATTTTCAGCCGTAATTTATTATTATTTCTCAAAATGCACAGGCACAAGGAGTAGATGACAAAAATTAAATTCATCAATACTTCATTCGAGTCATTGCAGTAAAAGCTATACTACTTTTGGACCCCTCATCTTTCTTCCATCTAAACAGCAGCACTTGGAGGTTTGTACAGCTTCTCGACCATTTTCCTATATTCTGCAACAGACACCAATAAAGTAATTAATTATTCAAACTCCAAGCAATGCATTCCAACATGCACCATTTACGTGAATCATAACATCTAAAGTAACAACAACAAACCTTCTTGATTGCTCCAAAGTTGTGCTGCTTGAGTGTTTAGAGGTGAGCTTGTGTTTGGTTCTGAACATCAAATAAAGAGAGATATGATCTTGGCAGTGAAAATTTAATCCCCAGCCTTCAAAATAAACAGAAAATGGAAAAACAAGAAGATTTACCTCCAAGCAGGCTTTGGATAGATAGCAATATTGTCCTCACATCATATGCAGAAGACCATTTATCCTAGGAACACTCAATATAAAGCATCCAAATTAGACCAGCCAATTTGAGTTTTAAAAATCACTTTTAATTAGATAAATAAAAGCACATTTAGAAGATTTATTTTTACCTGAAGAATGTCCAGGCAAATGTTACCATAAATATCCACATTGGGGTGGAAGCAGCTGGTTTCAAACTTGACTTTTGGAGACTTGAAGGGATAGTCATTCGGGAATGAAAGGGATAACTTGTATTCTGTTCCTTCAAAAACTGTATCTTTGCTGCCTTTGATCGTTCCTTTCCAGCAAAATATGTTGTCCCCTTCAGGGAAGGCAGATATCCCAGACTCTCCACTCATCTACGAAACAAAACTATATATTAACCATTAATTTTTGCTGAGAAAATAAGAGATACGGCAGCAAGACAGGTTTTTTATTCTCACCATCAATGCCATCAGCTCAGATTGCAACCTGTTTTTTTTTTTTAAAAAAGAAAGTAGCAATTAGTCAAGTTTATGTGAATAAATAAATAAACCCTAATGATTGTCAAGCAAATTAAAAGACACCATCCAAATTCATTATAAACAAAACATCATCTGATTTAATAGCAAAGAAAAAAAAGAGTCACAAAATCACATTTACAAACAGGAAAAGAAAACCCATATAATAAATCCAGTTAAAACTCGTGATATGTTACATGGTTTGACAAACAAAAAGAACAGATCAAATGCAAAATAAAATAAAATTTACCGTTTAAGCACGGATTGTGTATCAACAATCTTTGCCGCAGTGACAGTCTGTTTTGATGGGGTAGCCCCCGCCGGAGCAGCTACTTGAGTATTCCCTTGATACTCATTAACAGTTTCCATTGTCTCTCTCCTTTCTCTTTCTTTCTTTCCTTGCTTAGAATTATATCGAGAGCACCAACAGAAAAAGAAAGAAAACCCAAATCAAGAAACTTAGAATTCAAGTTTGGTTTGTTTTGAAAACAGAGGGGAAGAGAGACTCAAGAGAAGAGCGTTTCAAGAGAGAGTAAGAGAGCGTTTCAAGAGAGAGAGAGAGAGAGATGAATGAGGCCATGCCTTGGGTTTATAAGAGTTTGAGAATGACAATCACGATACCGTTTAGGAGAGTTTCAGTGAACATTGAACGGGGTGGTTGACAATTGAATTGTCCGTTTCTCCTCAATCTCCAACGGCTAGTTTTGGTCAAATTTCTTTTTCCTTTTTGAGCAATAATATAATGCCAACAAACGCACACGTGAATAAAAAAACTATCGAAAATAATTTCGTCTATTTTACTCTTTAAAACTTTTTTTTTTTGAAGAAAAAACATTTCCACATAGTTTAAAAACTAATGAATAAAACTGAAATTATCGAATCTAAATTTATTGAAATTCAGCACCTCAAATGATTAACTCTTTAACCACTACCATCAATCTAAATATAGAGAGATTGATGTTCTAACTGTGAATCAATTACCTGAGTGTTTCGAGAGATATTTATAACCCGTAAATCTTGTTTTTTTTTTATAGTAGAGAATGAAGATTGTGAACCCATTACCCGAGTGTTTCGAGAGATATATATAACCCGTAAATCTTGTTTTTTTGTTGGAATAAAAAGATCAAAGAGTCTTTGCACCTTTACAAATTAATTTTGTATCGTGAGCTGACTATCCAAAACACGAACTACATGCTTATTTTTCACTGATTTTATCTAGCTAAGAGATGAAGACATGGTAAATCATTAAGTTGCTGGTCTGGTAAGACACCCACTAGACCCAGTCTAACAGGTACCAGGCCCAGAGATGTCTTATACGAGGCCCACTTATAATCATAGAATGCCTGTGTTGGGAAGTGTTTAGTTCCCCAGAGAGAGAGAGGGGTTTATGCACGCATGTTCGTCTCAATCCGATATTTTTTGAAAAAAATAT
The DNA here is from genome assembly GCA_027405865.1 of Salix purpurea. Classification (NCBI taxonomy): domain Eukaryota; kingdom Viridiplantae; phylum Streptophyta; class Magnoliopsida; order Malpighiales; family Salicaceae; genus Salix; species Salix purpurea. Next base: position 13,865,787 of record JAOWLH010000002.1, on the reverse strand, counting down.
ATAAAAGAATTTATATATATTTTGGTCAAGATTTCTTATCCGTTACATGATCTCTTGTAGGTAGCTCCCTTCCCTTCGTTGATCCTGTCTTGTAATCTTATGCTCCCTGTCTATCTTGGCACTTCCTGTGGTGTCTGAGGGATGACTTTCATTCCTTAATTTATTTACTATTCATTTATTCTCATAATAAACCCGATAAGATGGTAATCTGGGCCGAGCCAGGAATAGGGTTAGGGCACTTTTTATAAAAAAAGCAGAAATAGGGTTGCTCCATCGCTTTCACAGCATGTTATATATTAGACTACTACTACTTGATGGGTGCATTTTAGTCATTGATCGCAATGCTTGGTTTGAGCACATGAATTCTCATTTCTTTTGCTTCCATGGAGGAGAAGACTGAAATGTTGCTTCAAAGTTTGTTTGACGAGTGAGAATTGCAATCGAAATCAGTGACGGTATAGATGTAGTGGAAAGTAAGAAATTGCACACAAACACAAAAAAAAACCTGGTATGAGCACCGGCATCTTCCACGTTCTTCTGCCGGAACCTTTCAGCTTCGGGCGGGGGCTGAGAAGCTTCAGAAGTTAACAGTAACAGTGCCCTGTACATTTGCAACAATCACAAATGGCGAATGATGTCTGCGCGCGGAAACGGGGGAAATACTCTGCAATTGTCGTTCTTGCAACCCCACAACAGGATGAAAAAGGCACGTGAACCACTCTGCATAACATATGAAATTTATCATACCATTTTTCTCCAATTGCACCTGTGTGAGATGCTGATAACTCTACAGTCAATACAGATAAAATCCCATGAATTAAAATTATTGCAATCAAAAAGAAATTAACTGTTACACTTTGTTGACAAGCAATCCACACACACACACACACCTCGACATTCTACCATATTTACAACGTGTTCCATGCATGCCAAATTGTGTGCCTGTACACATGAATACATGCAAGTTTGTGTTCCACTGTTCCATACAAATTGAATCCACTAGTTGATATGACTTCAAGGAGATCGAAACAAATATGCACACATGAATTCCATCTGACTATATTGATGTGATACTTACACAAGTTTCCATGGTTAACAACTACTTTTCAATAGAAAATCAATATCACAAAAAAAAGGTTAAGAATCCAAATACTTAACCTGCTACCACAACTCACTAGGTTATATAGAACCCTCACAATACCCGTTGCTAGCAATTCAAAGTCTCAAGCCCTCCCGATTAACTTAATCTTGCTAGCTGTAGGGACAGGGAAAAATATACATTAAAAAAGGCAAATGCCATCAAACCTGGTAAAAGGATGCTCCTACACGTGCTTCCCAAGAACAAACTGAGTGAATTCCATCCTGCGATGGGACAGTCTTCATAGAGATTGAATGCTGTTAGAGAAACCACCTCCTCAATAAACTCCTTATTTTTAGTTTCAAATGAATCTTCCGATTGTATTTTATAAACTTCCAAGAATTTCAAAATTAGAAGATTTACAAGTAACTGAACTTGAAATAATTCTAGCCTCTACTGTTGCTGTCTCACTAGTTATAAATGATTGACTGTGGATCTAATCTACACTAGTTTTGCTGTCATCATACAATTCAGTTGATGCCATGAATGATTCTGGTTGCATCTTGATAGAGTCTAAAAAGGATCCATCAATGGGTGATTTCAGGGTGGGCGTTGTTAAGCCATCCTTTGCACCATCTGATCCTAATGAAGCCAACTCAGCTTCTATCAAATCCACATCAACCTTGTAGGAAGATAGCTGTGCTGCAACATGTGAAGTTACATTAGCATCATCTCCTGATTTAATCGTGTTCTATTTGACCATATGATTTTCATTTGATGATGTTATTAAATCTGGTTTCAAATTCTGATTAGTAATTTGAATTCCATCAGAATTCTCCATCAAATAATCAAGTGCATGCCCATTTTCGGCTTCCAACATAGACTTGGACGCAAAACTCTGATTTGAAGCCAGACCAGTACCTAATTGCCCCTCCACATGAACAGACTCGTCAACAGGAAGTAAGCCTGGATGATCCTCCTCCTCTAGATGTGGGACACTATCAGTCCCTTCCTTGGGGAAATCAGTCTCAGCATCATTTTGTACCTCACCTATTTCAAACTCATGGCTTGTGGCTGCTGCATGCGGGCAGATAGGAGGAGTCTTCTTGAGGCACATATGGCACCTAAAACCAATAAGCTTATTTATGTTCTCCGCATCAAGTCCAAAAGCATCTCCATGAAACCATTCTGCATAATGAATGTTACAGTGAAAACATCACTATGAAAAATAATAATAAAAAATCAGAAGGAAACCTAATGTATCGGCATATATTTTACTCTTCATTAGTTTTCAATAATTCAATGACCTAAATGGAAATGGGCATAGATTTCAATAATTCATTAGTTTTCAATAATAAACAATTACCTCCACACATTTCACAAGAAATATAATTCGAAATGGATGTAGATCCTGCTTCACCGCAAAGATGGCATTTGGGTTGATCATCAATGACACTATCTGATTGGGCAATATACCTTTTCTCCCTAAAATGCTTCAACCGTTCATCATCTGGCTTTCTAGACAACAGAAGACCATTAAGCCAGTAACTATAATAAGTATCTGTTCTCTTCCTATGCAATGTAGTATCCTTCTTTGGTTTCTTATTTGCCCCCTTTTTGGATTTGGCTGGTCTTCCTCTCTTGCATCCCATAGCCTTCTTGTTCTGCAATGCTTTCTGTTTAGCTTTCCTAGCCGAACGACGTAGTGGCACAACTGTAACCTTCTTAATGTTTCTTGATAGTATTCGTCTAGAACCCTTTAAGGCTTTTTTATTCTTCAGTCGCACTGAATTTCTGTCTACAGTGGCTATTTTTAATTTTCGCTCCTGAACTTTTGTGGTCTTGCTATTTTTTCCTCTTTTATTGTCAATATTCATTGTTTTTGCATTTGTCTTCTTCACATTCTTTCCATAGTAGCACCGGTGACATGTATATGTACATTTTGCAAGGATGGCACCAGCAGACTTCCTGGCGTGCCTTTTGTGGAAAGATCCTGTAAATTGTATCATATTTGTAAGATACAAAATACAAATGGAAAAGGAGTAAATGCCGATATCAAATTTTAATCATGCAAGTATGGTGACAATAAGGAAGAACTGCTCACCCTTACAAAGCTGACAGCAAACAGCCTCCCTGTCAAGTGGATAAACATCATAAAACGGATATTAATATTTGCATGAAACAAATATTAAAAGGAAAAAAAAACGAATCCAAACATCCACAAAAGAGGAGTATAAAATTAGCGGCCATGCCATCAAATTTGAACAGCGTACAACAAAAGAAAAGAATTGAACATTCTAAGACTAAGTTACCTGATTGGAACATCTTTGTTACAATGCCCACAATGATGGTACTCCGATCTTTCTGCTCTTGCAAACAGATAAGAAAACCCTCTTTTCTTCAAGGGTTTCTTCACTGCTGCACAAGCATCAGAGAGTTTCCCAGGACTCATCTTACTAGATCTGCGAGCAATTTTTTTCTCTTCAAAACTTTTCAAGAGATGCAAGGGAACATAAGATTCATTTAGCCAATACTTCTTCCTTTCACTGGAGGATTCTTCAATCATAAACCCATTTTTTGAAACAATTTCAGGAATACATCTCCTCTTGCCAAAATCAAGAAGATACTTTGTCCCTTCTTCTTCTACACACTTCCTGCGGATAATTACCTTCTTGAACAGCCTGAATGATTTTCTAAGTTCCTTGTCCAACATAGACAAAGGATGACTGTTCTCAATCTCATCCCACCTAATATTCGAATCAAACTCTCTAACCTGTCGTACAATTAAAATAAATAGATAGAACCAGTTAAAAGGAAGCTGAAAACAGACACAATAATAAAAAAGCTGATGTATGCAATTAAATGTACTTACCCACGTAGGTGAGATAGAGAGAAAAAACAGGAAAAAGAATACCATGACCAAGAAAAGTTGAAAGGAAATGAAAAATGAGCACCATACCAGCAAAGCAAGCTGTTCTACAGTCGTTGATGACTCAACAGCAGCTTGCCAAGCAACATGTTTGCTTCTCTTTGCAAAATCTGAATTCTCAGGATATAATATGCCTGGCATCTTCATACAACCAGCTGCAGAATTTCAAACTTAAAGCATAATCAGAATAATACCCAGTTGCCTAAAATGAAAAAAACCACCAACCCCAAAATATATAGAAGATAGAGAAGAAGAAATTCAGACCTTGTCTAGCAGCCTTGGAAATCAAGGAGCAAGGTAAGACCTTCCAACTGAAAAGCTGACGTGAAAGCCTACCACCCCTCCACCAAAACATACTCAATCCACTGGCAGAATTTGCACAAGGATTTGACTCAAATTCTGTGGACCTAGCCCTTTTCCTGCCAATCCCATTCTTTAAAGATGCACGTGAGGAAGCAGTCACAACATGAGAAGAAGATCCCATAGTGACACCAGAGTCCACATGTTTCACCCAGTCTGCAGAAAGTGCAAGACGCCACACATTTGCCTCTAACTGCACAAAACCCATAGCAAGATGACTTTAAAGCAAATACATCAAGGGATAACCATTGTAAGGATTATTACAGCTTGCACCAACTTGGACTGTTCTGGACCAAGGAGACAAAGACTAACAACACAGCTTGTATAATAAATCAGGGTTTCAAGACAACATTGGTTGTTCTAAATCAACTTATTGCACGCATGACCCCTAATAGGATGCTTTCAGGTCATCCAACTGCACTATATAAACAACTTATGCCAACAAAATTCATCAGAAGCTATTGTTGAAACCCAGATGAGGGTAAAATAGAAGTTTGAGTAACATTTAAAAATCAAGTGAGCATGGTTTAAAAGCTATCACAATAGATATGCTCTAAATGTCAGTTTGAACCTTGAAATGAATTTGAGTTTGAATGAAAGAAATCTTGAAGAAATGAAATGCAATTATAATTCTGCTCAGTGCTGACCAAGTTCAAGGAGGATCCTTACTTTTAGCAATAAATGTTTAACAGACACAATATCAGATGCCTTAAGAGTGCTTTTACGCCAGATCTTGGTATAATGCGGATTCAGCCAGGGACCCAGTAGCAGCCCCTGAAGTCGATGTTCAATCAAGAGAATATGATATGTTAAATCTATTAAGTAGCCTTTCCTGATTCTTTTTGATTGAAGATCGATCGCCTCCCTTTCAGAAACTTCCTGAACAGGACCCAAACTCATATTAAACAAGCAATCTGGTTCATCAGTGGTTGCTCTGCAAGAGAAGCACCATCCACATTTTCCTTTCTGGACTTCAGCACTTAGACAAGGAATGCTTGACCAACGGAACTTGTCGGATTTCTTCAAAATGACCTTCATCTGAGCTAAAGCCATTTCCTCATCTGATTTTATGGAGTTTTCAGACGTCTTCTCTGATGATTTAGACAATAACACATCCGCAATTGAAGCAGATATATGGCCAAAACAGTAACAGTTCATGTAATCAGTTCCAGGCTGCACCTGTGATGTGACCTCAGCTTTTGCCTTTCCAGCAGAAGAAGAGTGTCTGGTAGGACGAGGACAAGGATTCTTTTCTCGTATAATATCTGAACTATTGGAAGTCATAGAATTGTCTCCCATGAGAGGGGACTTCCCTGGAACATCAGATTCATTTGAGAAGCCAGCAAACCTGTTAGAGCAGTCAGGCCCTTCTTTCTGAAAATTCTGGTTCCCCGAACTAATTTGGATGGTTTCAGCTGATCCTTCAGAACTCATACATGTCAGGCTTGCAGACTTTGAAAACTCAACATCAAGATGAGCACAGCATCCATTAACAAACTTTCCCAGGTTTTGTCCTTCAGCAGCCTTGATTTTAGTTGCACAAGTATCTAAAGATGCCAAGGGACATGGGGGTATGGACATGTCTAAGCTTGCTGTATGCTTTAGGGAACTCAAACTGCTACTTGCTCCATATAAATGCATATCCCAGTGCTTGTGGATAGCCTCCAAAATGCTACCATAAATCATCTCTGAAGACTTTAGCACTTCGATAACGAGACTAAGATGATCCCTTTGGTAGTAATTGAATGAGCATTCAGTGTCACACGACTCTGACCTGTAAGATCAACAATACATGAAAAAAATATGCAAGCACTGAAGCAAGCTCACAGGCAGATGGGTCATAAAAATAACTGCTACTCAAATACTACAACCACAATCACAAGCTTGTCTCCCTGGGTAATGGAAGAAACTACACCAAGTAAATAGTTATAGCTATTGCTAATGACATGCTAGACAATGATATCAGCAAGAGAAAAGATGTCTTGTGGCTTCTACCAATTAATCAGTCTCAGAAATTTGTTTCCTTGAGATATCGATGGTCTTAAATTTTAAAACCTATATAAGAAAACACCAACTAAGCAAAACTTCATAACATAATTTTTACTTCCTCTATATTGTTTTTGTTAAATACTGTGGACTGTTGTAGATAATACCACACCCACTACTCATAAAAAATAATGATAGCAGCATTAGGGAAAACTTACACCAACAAGTAGCCGCAGCTGCTAAAATAGAGCCTGTTGTAAGGATCAACTCCCAATAGCTCTGCTCCTCGAAGCAGCTTTCGAGGTTTCATCCAAGGTTTCTGCCAATCAATCGCACACTCGGGACAATACCAGTCACCGTCAGGCAAAGAGTTATTGGTGATACCCACACACTTTGCATGATACGCAGCAGGACAACCATCACAGCATATTAAATTTCCATCCATCTTACAAAGGCAGCATTCATCACTATTCCAGTCATTAGTGTCATCAGCAACATCCTCTGTTAGGCATGAGTTACCCGAGACATCCATCACAGTTTTCCTTTTCTTGTAACCCCCAAGATTCACATTTCGATCAAAGTCCATGTCAGGTTCAGTTCCTGAAGATCTCCTATTAAGCTCCGACCTGATCATTTCTGCCTCAATCATGTCATCACAAAGACACTTTAGTATTTCCACCTTCACAGATACAGGTTGTTTGTGATAGTCACTTCTGAAGAGCTTCAATCTACTAAGATCAAATCCAGGCTTCAACCCTGAACCATGGATCAAGAGGTACTCAACCATGAAAACAGGCCATGTAATCAAGTCCAGCAAACCCCAATCAAGGCTCCTAAATTGATTGTCAATTAAAAATAGTAAATATCAATAAACCCAAGTTTCAAAAGAAAAGCAAATCAACTTCAACAAAAATGAAAAGCAGGAATGAACAAAAGGAATACCTCAGGCAATTAGAAGCAGATTCAGAACCTTCTTTTAAAAGGTTCTCCAAATGCTTTCTTAGAGTTCGCAGGATTGAAACATGAATACAGTCAAATAATGAACTTGGAGAGATACCCTTCAGTGCGGCCACAAATTCCTCCAGCCCAAATGGACTTAAAAACAACAAAGTGCTAAATGATCTTAAACATGCATAAACTGAGAATAGGTCAAGTACAGGAATGCCACTCAAATCTAAATTCTGTGAAGAAGGAGGTAGTTGCAACTTCGGGGGAAGAACCACATGCTCTTCAGGCCATTCATGATGTGATTTAACAGGTTTTTCCTCCATTAATGCACTAACTACAGGAGACATTGATATATCATTTGACATGTTTTTAGTTAACCCTCTACGAGCACTTCTTCTCAAGACAGTTGTTTCTTGCATAGAATTACCATTACCCAAAAGCCTTTTCCTCTTTCTAGCACTACCACTAGCCTCTTTACATGAGCTTCCAATATCACCTAAGTTCCCATCAACTCCCATTGTACAAACTTCCCTACCTGCATTAGCATCTGAGAGAACTATTGTTTCTAAAGTAGAATTCAAATTATCTACAAGTTTTCTCCTCCTCCCGCGCCTCCTACTACCACTCTCCACCAAACAATCATCTCTAACAGCATTCGCATCCAAGAGAACAGTCACATCTGGAATACAATTCAAATTATCTGCAAGCTTTAATCTGCTCCTCCCCCTCCCCCTCCTCCGAATCCCACTGTCCTCGTTATAACCATTTGTTAAATCAATCACCTCAGGACAGTCCTCCTTAACATCCACCACCACTCCAACAGAGTCACAAGCCTTAAAATCTTCACTGGAAGCCATATTTGACTCCTCAATCCTTCGACCGAACTCTACACACGAATCATTAATGACATGAACTTCTTCCAACTTCCCATTAGGAATTGCACTTTCATTATGACTTTTCTCAGCTTCCCCCATCCTTATAATCTCAAAATTTGGAGCCTCTTCCACTTGTCCTTCAAAACCATCATCCTTAATTTCTTCATCAATCCCCAAATTCAAATCAAACCCACATTCCCTCTTTGGGGTCTCCGCAACTTTAAACTCCAAATTAACCTCCTTAATACTCTCATCCACATCACCACTCACATCCAAATTTAAGTCGATACACTCCCTCTTCTTCCCTTCAAAATCAATACTTAAATTACTATTACTATTATGATTGCCCTCCTCTCCCCCCTCGTTTAAGTCAAAATTAAACCCGGCATTCAAATCAAAAGCCCCCTCTCTCAAATTCTCCACAATCCCCCTTCCTTTTTCTAGGGTTTCATTCAAATCGACATTTTCCCTGGAGTCCCCACCAAATCCATCATTCAGATCAACATTTCTATTCATATCCAAATTCCCATTAGCCTCAACAACCCTGGAATTACCTGACTCTCCTCCGCTCTCGGGCTTTTTAAGCTCAGCACGGCGACGCTTCTTGGGCTTCCGGCCCAAACGAGGCTTAGGGTCAACATGCCCAGCAGCAGCAGCGGCCGCTTCTTTATCCTCTCCTACCAAAGCAGCGACATCAGAGAAACCAAGCTTCTCGAAGTCGCCGTCCTCGTACTTGACCTCGAAGAAACCAGACAACGGGTCGTAGGATTCGACTGTTCCTTTAAAAACACCAAGCCCTATAAATTTCTTCTTGACTGATTTACCAACCAATTCCATTCTTTTTATTTTCGTGTCCCGTACTTCGATCTCTGTTTTGACAAAAACATTGAGAAATTTGAATTACGAAAGAATGAGAAATTTGAATTAGGAAAGAATGAGAAATGTTAGGTTTTCTTTCTCTCTCTTAAGGAAATGATCTTGGGGGATTTCTTTCTCTCTTTTTGAAGAGAGTTAGGAGAGAGAAAGAGTGAGTTTTGCTATGAGTCGCTCTCTCTAAAAGTGCTTCGAACGTGCAGAGAGAGGGAGGAGGAGAAGGCAGTGACTTTTCTCTTGTAGGAGAAACGGGTCTAACTGGGTAGTTTGGACTTTGAAAAGAATATATATATATATATATATATTATATTTAGAAGTCTGTTATTTAAATTTTTTTTTTAATTAAATATCTATAAAATAATATTTTTTTATTTTTTAAAAAATTATTTTTGATATAATAAAAATAATCTAAAATTATTAAAAAATATTAATTTAAATTAAAAAATAAAAATAAAAATTGTTTTTGAAATGCAGTTAGAAACAGTGAGGGAGAATGATAAACTAAGAGAATCAAAGAGGAAGTTCCAAATTGTTTGGTCACAAATATTATAAATAATTGCCATGTATGTAAGAAGATAAATGATGGGCCTGTTTAGGAGTATAGTTGCGGTAGTTTTTTAAAGTGCTTATTGTGTTGAAATACATCAAAATAATATTTTATTTTTTATTTTTTAAAAATTATTTTTGAAATTAGCACATCAAAATGATCTAAAATACATAAAAACATATTCATTTAAACTAATTCTTTTTTTCAAATTTCGGTCAAAAGTCGGTAAAATCGCAATGACAAACGGACATGAAGTAGAGGATTCTCGTTGACAAAGGCAACCAACCATTTCAGGAAATGGCTTCTGTATGCACCTGTTTGGGAGGGAGTTGCGTCTGGCGTTTGGCCTTTGGGATGGAGTTTTGGACCGTTAGTGTGTTTGGTAAAAACGAAATGCCATTTAAAATAGGTGGGACCCACGTTATTTTAAGTCCCAAACGGCGTTTTTTGAAAAGCACCTGGGAGGTGCTTTTCAAACGCCGGTTGGGACTCGGTTTTGAGGAAAAAAACATCAGGCAGGTCTCTCTCGTCTCATCTTCGCACCATCCCTGTTATCTTGCACCATCTTCTCAAAAAAACCGATCTTCCTGTCTTCCCATCTTCTCAAAAAAACCATACACGCCTGCACCCATCTTCGTGTATTTTTCTCTGGCCTTTCCTTTTCTTCTTCTTCCTTTGAAAACTCGATGCACTCTCTTCACTCTGCACAGTGTTCTCCTCGTCATCTTCTCCCTTTTTCTGCACATCACCAGTCAAAACACCCATCACAGCTCATGGGTTAACTCGCCAAGGAATCTCTGCCAAAATGTGTGTGTAGACGAATCTCTCTGCAATTCAGGGGCATCTTCTCTGAAATTCAACCTCAAAAAATCGAATCTCTATCTGCCAAAAGCCTCTTCACGGGCCATGTTCACTGCACATCCCTCTCTCCAAAAATCCCGAAAATCTTATCTTCTTCTGCACAAAACCTTATCCCACAGCCCCTTTAAATCCAGCTCTCGTAGACCCCTTCTTCTCTGCACAGCACTCTCTCTAAAAAAACCTTGATCCCACAGACAATCTCAGCTACTTCTCTGCATAATTCCAGGTATTTGCCTCACTTCTCCCCTTCTGTAGTTGGTGTTTTTATGTTTAATTGTTGAATTAATATGTATTTTAATTGTTGAAAATTTAGAGAATTAACTTGAAAATTTCTGTTTAACAGGAATTTTGAATTATTTTTTCTGTTTAATTGATGAATTAATATTTATGTTTAATTGTTGAAATTGCACTGTAAATAGTTGAGAAATTGCCGAGAATGTTTTGATGAATTTGGTGAGTTTGTTCTGTGAAGATTTATGTGAAATTGTTGGAATTGGTGTGATTTTTCTCGGTTAATCTGTTGCAAAATGGGTGAAATTGATGAGATTTATTGTTGTTAATTTTTGGTGAAGTGGGTGAAACTGGTGAGAATTATTTTCTGTGTAAATTTGTGGGAAGTTTTGTGAATTTTTGCTGTGAATCAATATTTATTTCTGGATGACAGTACTTCTTTACTCTTCTCGTTCCATAGTTTTGCATGTTCCTTAATTTTTAGGCCAGGGATAGAACAGGTATCTAGTTACTTCTGTTAGAAAATACATTATATGGCAAACATAAATGTAGTGTTAGAAAAACAATTCTCGGGTCATTGGTACATGGAGTTCTTCCAGAGGGACCCCTTGTTAGATTTTTAGGTTTAGTTGAGGTTTTAGTTTAGGGGGGTGCAAGTGTGCAAAGTTTGATATTTTAGGTGTGGAAATGAATTTATTATGGAAGTGGTTGTGAGTTTTATAGTTGAAAGAAACATTATAGGCCGTGGACTATTGAAAGGAAGGAGTTTTATTGCAGAGAAGGTAGCATACAAGTTGAATGCTCTCAAGTTTTTGGCTTAGTTACAATTGCTTGGCTGTTTCTGAGGCCTTTTCTCTTCATTTCCTTTTTTTTTTCTATGCAAATAATGATAATTTAATAAGCATTGAACCATCATAAAACTCGGTTCCATTTTCACCATACCTGTCCTGGTTCAGTGGGATCAACATGTATGTTTCCAGTTGCGCATTCTACTCTCTTTTGGGACTAAATCATCTATGAGTTGCTGTGATTTTACAGAGCAAGTCCAAAACATAACACAAAAACAGAACCTTGTGGGATCATAGTATTATACTGCCACTGCTTTCTGGATCTGATTTTTCTTTATAAGCTTTTCGTGACTGAAGATACATTTGTACACATCAAAGCCCGAACCTAGGGCCTAAGCAATATCATTTTCCCATCTCCAATCCAGGCCAAGAAGCTAAGAATTATTATTTTATTAAAATTTCTGATATAGGTTTGTGCTGAACCTAAAGACCTTCAGCAGATTTTAACCCCTTGTACTCACTGTATACAAAATGAGTATTGGCCTCTTAAGTGATTTTTTGTTAAGTGAGTATTTGAGCGTCTTCAATAGTACATGGTTCTGGTATTTTTGTTTGCGAAGTGAACTCTTGACTAGTATGAAAACGTTTAAATGTGTTTTCTTATGCCTCTGATATTGTTAGTTTTATGAAGTTTTAATGCCTTGAGAATTCTTCATTAAACATTGTCAATTGAACCAGCGTATTGCAGCCTTCATTGCATTTTGGTTCTGTTTTTGTGTTATTTTTGGACTGCTACATATGGACTAAATCATCTGTTTTAATGCCTTTTCTAGAGCAAGTACTATTTTTCCTTTTCCTTTTCCTTTTATGTAATGCCGGTTTGTAATGTTTATTTGTTGTGTTTTTGCAAAGTTTAAAAACATATCATGGCTGATTCTGCGAAAGCTAGTTGGAGTCCAGAACAATTGCATACATTTTGTGATATATGCATTAGGGCAATTGATATGGGTATGCGACCGAGTTCGCATTTTGATAAACCCGGCTGGATGTACGTTGCAAAATCATTTGCAGAGGAAACGGGTGTAGTGTACGAAAGAGATCAATTTAAAAATAAATGGGATTCTTGTAAAAAAAACTGGCGTTTGTGGAATAAGTTGATTGGTGAAACTGGTGTGGGCTGGAGTAATGAATTGAAAACGATTGCTGCTAGTGATGAGTGGTGGCGAGCACGAATTCAGGTCAGTATTTGTTTTTCCTTACTTTTCTATAATGTTATTATGTTCTGTGAAGACAATGACAAGAGCATTAATTTTGTTATGTAGGAAAATAAAGAAGTTAGAAAATTTAGAACTGCTGGAATTGAGCCTTCATTGAAGTTCAAATTTGATAGAATGTTCTCTGGAGTCACCGCTACCGGACAACATGCATGGGCACCATCGTCGGGCACATTACCTGGCAGTGACGAGGATTTGGATGCAATAAACGTCGGTCTACAAGGTGCTGATTTGGAGGAAGGAAGCGGGGACTCAGAAGAGCATGAGGATATAAATGCTGAAAATTATCAAAATTCTCGAGGCATTGGGGGGCAGCATATATCATCTAGTAGTAACACCAGGAGCAGTGGTAAACGAAAACAAAGAGATGTTCCGGAGCGAAGATCTAGAAAGAAAAAGTCACCTGGAATTGGTGCTCAGCTAGTTTCAATTCAGCAACAGCTTCTCGACAGCATATCTAGTAGGAGTGATTCAACTTCTGCGAATAAAGACTTGCCAGGCTGTAGTATTCCGCAAGTTATGGCTGAGCTCCAATCAATACCTGGTTCGACAGATGACGATACTTTTCTGTTCCGCGCCATGCAATTTCTACAAGTGCGAAGAAATAGAGAAATGTGGGCTAGCCTCAATGACATACATCAAAAATACCGCTGGCTTAGAAATTCCATCGCACATTCACCTAATAATTAACTGCAATTCTAGCACTTTGTTTGAATAATTGATTATCATATTTGTGTTTGTATTGGATTCTAACGTCATAAGTAATATGTTGATCGCATGTTTTCCAAATATTTTAAAAATATTCAATTATTCACCATATTGATTATGTCAACAGGTTTGGACTTATTTTGTAGATATGGATGATGCACATTTTAATGCTCTATTAAACGGGGATTTTGAAGGTGAGTATGACAATGTTATGGATCGTGTTATTGAGCACATTAACTACGATGCCGACGAAGGGAACAACAACGCGTACGTTGATGATGGAACCGCTGGGACCGATGCCGATGATGATGACAATGATGACAGTAGCGAAGACGCTATCGATGACGAAGACGACGAAGATGACGTAACTTTTATAGAAAGAAAATATGATGATGATAACATAATTTTATGCACGGCTGGCGCATTAACCCATTATTATATTGCTTATATTCATAAAGAACCATGTATGGTTTCATATAATACAGGGATGCGTTGGTTGAATGACATTTTAAGAGGTCATTGGAAACGCTGTGTTAACATGTTTAGGATGGACAGAGACACTTTGTTGAGCCTATGTTATGAATTGGAAACGCGTTATGGTTTAAACCCTTCACGGAGGATGTGCGTACTGGAGAAGGTAGGAATGTTCCTATTTACCCTTGCAGTTGGGGCATCAAATCGACATGTGCAAGAAAGATTTCAGCGTTCTGGTGAAACTGTAAGTAGATGTATGAAAGAAGTCCTCAAAGCATTATGTCTGTTTGCTATAGATATCATCAAACCAACTGATCCAGACTTTACCAACACACCGATACAAATTGCGATGAATCGAAGATTTATGCCACATTTCAAGGTAATTTTTAAAGTTTACATTTAAGATAGTTTGCACCAATATTGTGTATTTTGTTACAATATTTATATCGTAATACATTTCTTTTCATACTTGTAGAACTGTATTGGTGCAATTGATGGGACACATGTTCGTGCAACAATTTCACCGGAACTTCAAATTCCTTTTTTTGGTAGGAAAGGTGTCCCAACACAAAACATCATGGCGGCCTGTAGTTTTGACATGCAATTCACATTTGTATGGGCAGGATGGGAAGGTAGTGCACACGATACACGTATTTTTCTCGAGGCTATACACAGTACCAGTATCCAATTTCCTAAACCGCCTGAAGGTTGTCAATTTTTTTTCTCATACAGATATGATAATTTAAAAAAATTACTATTCATCTTTTGTTATTGAATTAATTTAAAAGTTGCATTTTGTTTCTATTTTCAGGAAAATACTATTTGGTTGATGCCGGTTATCCGAATGAGTATGGATATTTAGGTCCATATAGAGGGGAGAGGTATCATTTAGAAGAATTTCGACGTCGGGGTGAACCAAGTGGACGACGTGAAGTATTTAATCGTGCACATTCATCACTACGTAATGTGATAGAACGGACATTTGGAGTATGGAAGCAAAGGTGGAAAATTTTGCAGTGCATGCCGCCTTATCCTTACAAAACACAGGTTCAGATTATTGTTGCATCGATGGCACTCAATAACTATATTAGAAGGAGATCGCAACATGATGATGTTTTTGGTGAATATGATCGTAATCCCGATTATATCCCAGATGAGTTATTACCAGATGTTGTAGCATGTGAAACTAGTCAAAGTTCGGGCAGAAATTCTCGTATGAATATTGTGCGCGAGAGCATTGCAAATAGTTTGATGGGAGAATGAAATTATGTTTCCATTTTATTTGAACTTTTCACATTAATATAAATTGTTATTTATTTTTAAATTTATTTGTAGAAGTTATATATATATATATATATATATATATATATATATGGATGTATGGATGTATGTGTGTGTATATTTCCATGCCCTTTTAAGTAATTTTACTTTTAAAAAGCAGTTTGTAAAGTTTGGAAACCAAACACCAAAACTCCTTTTTCTTCAACCTTCAACTCAACCACAGTTTTAACCAAACACTTTCCATTTTTAAAAACTCCATTTTCAAAACTCCATTTTAAAAA
This sequence comes from Salix purpurea, assembly GCA_027405865.1. Lineage (NCBI taxonomy): Eukaryota > Viridiplantae > Streptophyta > Magnoliopsida > Malpighiales > Salicaceae > Salix > Salix purpurea. Next base: position 13,850,293 of record JAOWLH010000002.1, on the reverse strand, counting down.
CTCCATTTTCAACCACAACCGCAACCGCTACCGCTCTCCCAAACAGACAAATATTATAAATAATTGCCATGTATGTAAGAAGATAAATGATGGGCCTGTTTAGGAGTATAGTTGCGGTAGTTTTTTAAAGTGCTTATTGTGTTGAAATACATCAAAATAATATTTTATTTTTTATTTTTTAAAAATTATTTTTGAAATTAGCACATCAAAATGATCTAAAATACATAAAAACATATTCATTTAAACTAATTCTTTTTTTCAAATTTCGGTCAAAAGTCGGTAAAATCGCAATGACAAACGGACATGAAGTAGAGGATTCTCGTTGACAAAGGCAACCAACCATTTCAGGAAATGGCTTCTGTATGTGTTCGCAGGGGAGCTCTCTTTGATCCATTTTTAATCTGACATGGATCTTTTGATTAGATTGATCCCATGTATATCCCACTTTCATGTGATTATCTTTGAATAATAGAGATGGTTTTCAAAAATTCCAAATGTATTTTATTTAAGGTAGTTAATTAATTTATAAATTGAGAGTTGAATCAAAATAAGTCGGTCTATTTGTCAGGTTTAAAGATAAATTTTTGAAATTAATAAAAATATAATTTAACTAAAAGTTTCAAGATGATATTTTTAAAAAATGTATTGAAACAACAACATATGAAATCAAATTTAGGTTAATCTTTCAAATTGACGACCTGATTCATGAGACTATGATAACTCTAGATTAAATAAATAAAAACAAATAATAAAACTTAATTAACAATAAGTTCATCGTTGGATGATAATATCATAAAAAATAAATCTAAAAAATAATACAATAAAATGATATTTCTAAATAAAATTACAAATTTGAACAAAATTATAAAATATTAATGGTGGTCTTGTAAAACCTTTCTAAACTCCAATTTCCCTAAAACTTTAACAAAAGATATAAAAGTATATAAAGAAACTCCTTATAAAATATTTTAGTTCAATTCAACAATAGAATTAAAAGATATAATCAATATTTGGCTCAAACAAAATTAGAACGTTCCACCCTGAATCTAGATAGAGTTTCCATAACGATTTGAGATTTTAATCAAAATAAAATATTTTTTAATTTATTATATTTTTTTAATTAAAATAAGATATATCAATTATTTTTTAAATAACAAAATAGAATTAACAACCTTGATTTTGCCACTCAAATTTCATTAAGTATTTGTTTAGTAATACTATGCAAAATGACACTAGTGTGTGTATTTCGTAGTTAATTCCTTGCAAGTTTGGAATTTTGAATGGTATGAGAGGGGAGTGATTATGTTAAATTAGTCAAAAACAAATACAAATCTTAATGTAGATCAATTTCTATTGTGGATATAAAATCTATATTTTCTTAACATTCCTTTGTTTTGAATTTTTTTATAACAAGAGAACAAATTATTAAACAATCTATTGTCTTATAATTTTCTTTTTCTAGGTGTTTCTTCCTACATTTTCAATATAATTTTTAGCAAATTCTAACAACAAAATGATTTATGAGATGCCAATATATTATGTAAAATCACTTTATCTAGATAAGCTAGATGATGGGACCTAGACCATGCTTATTGGGCATGACTCATACCCGAATACTCACAACTAGGCTCGGATTAGTGTTGTTAGGCTTTATAATTGTTTTCGCTCAAACTAGGCTTGTGTCTCCATGTTTTTCAAGTTGAGTATAAGATTTTATGGTAGCATAATGCCCCTATAATAAGACAAGTTATCAGTGTGGTGTAAGAGATTTTTCTATTGAATATGTTTTGCTTTATTCATGAATTTGAAAGTGTTTGGTTAATTAATATACTATAGTATTATATGGATATAACTTAAAATTATCTTTTCAAACCTTAATACAAAAAAAAATAATTTATAGCTTTTTTTAACTTATCTTTTCATATCACAATAAAAAAACTACCAAAATATCAAACATGTATTTTAAGAGCTTAATACGCTTAAAACATGTCACCAGGAGTGGTCTTAAGGCCTCATGTATTGATACCTCCAAGTAAAAAGCTCAATAAGATCTCAATGAACCAAACTAGCCTTCAATAAAATTATTATATTTAACATCATTGCCTCTTGGTTAAACTTGTTTTACTCACTACCAACTAAGAGAATAAACATACATGTGTTAAGTTAGAACATGTCCTTTCAATACATGTTCCAACAATATATGGTTCAAAGTTCATCATTAATATTGTGCTATTTTAACTCGTGTCTCATAATGATTGGATTGAAATTCAATATTAATAGTATACAACTTATAAAATTTAGAATGGCAAAAACTTTTATAGTATATTAAAATTTTAGGCCTTTGTTTCCAAGTAGTTCAAAATTATATATAGCAAGTATATTGATTCTTTTACATTTGTATGGATATATTGCATGGGTTCAAAACTATAAAATAACATTGAATACTAAGGTAACTCATTCTTTTCCATACAAGAAAACCTTATATTTTCTTTAGCTTCAATATTTTTTTATACAGTGAAATACATACAATCTCATTTACCATTTCTCCTAACCTAAACTAATTTAAGTGTAGATAATCTCTAAAACGCATCAAATAAAACTTGTCTTGCAAGTATGATTGCATTCTAAGTTCAACATTTTTTATTTTCTAATCCATTTCATCCTTGATTAAAAGATATATTCCTTTTCAACACGACAACCTCATCACTAGTACACTTAATAAAGTGTGTCATCATTACTTTTTTTTAGATAAAAAAAACAAATAAACAAATAACATAACTATTTTTAATTGAAATTTATATCACCATATATTGTATGCAAGAAATATACTTCGTATAAAATTTACGACTCCTTTTCAATTATTGATGGTAATTTAAAAGAGAGAGTCTCTAAGCTCATTATATATTTTAGCTAGGTAGAAACTATAATGAGATGGTTATTATAAAACTAAATTGAACTAGTTGACGATAGAAAATGAAAGTTGGATTCCGTTACACATGTAAAAACAAATTTTCTAGTTGAATGATAGATCTTTTATGATTAAATTAATAAATGGAAAAATATGTGCTTTAAAATCCAAGCACAGGCTTGTAAAAACAATGATGCAATGAAAAAGAAAATAAATAAGAGTTTTTTTTTATTAGAAACTATGATCTCGATACTCTAAAGCTCATAGTTGTTTGTAAAACCACAAACTTCATCAACTAGCACAAAGAGGAGAGTGAAGACATTAATTTCTTTGCTATGTATATTTTTAGATATTGATTATGAGATAAGTGTCTAAAATTGTTTAATTACTTTTGAGTGTGGATTGTGATATTACAATCGAGTAGAATTCATTCTAACATTAAATGATTTAACCATTGTCCAAGAGTAATAGACTATCATCAGTATTGGCCAACATTAATCAAGACCTTCGCCATGAAAGGCAGTACTATATTGTCAATTTAGGCAAGTTCCAAAAGTTGTCGCTTCAACTCATGATAAAATGACCTATGATGAATATATTGTCAATTATAGAGATAATTGTTTATATCAATTCTCTTATACTCTCTTATTGTATAGAACTAATATATACATGTATAATAAATCCTATATAAAGATAGAGATATAAGAATAGGTGTAGGGTTTTGAAACTTTAAATAGGAAAATAATTTTAGGGTTTTGAAATTTTGAATAAAAAAGGCATTAATGCCCTTAATGACTTAAGATTAGGTATAAATGAATTAAGGATACAATAGTAACTTGTAAAATATAAATAGAAAAAGAAGAGAAGAGAAGCAAATCTGAAAATTGAGAGTGAGCCGAAAGAGAGAAGAAAGGAGAAGAAGAGAAAAGAGGAAAGGAGAAGGAAGGAGGAGAAATAAATATTAAGGTAATGCGTATGTGTTATTATGTAAAAGTATTGTTTAATAGTTAAGCTAATTGCTTGCATTGGTGATTAGGGTTTGTAGATTTTATTTGAATTTGATGGATGAATGAATTAAGATGTTAAGGGTTTAATGGTTTGGGTAATGGTTAATAGGTTTGATTGTAGATGATTTTGATGTGTTTGGTTTAAGAAAATACCCTTGCTGGAAATTCTGGGCTGGAGGTTGAAGATGACAAAAATTCATTTTAGTCCTTTTGGTGAAAATTACAGTTCAACCCCTGAACTTTGAAAAATTATAGTTTAGTCCCTGAACTTTGGAAAATTACAGTTTGGTCCCTGGAGTGAAATATTAGTATTTCAGATTGGTTTGATGGATAATTGATGCTTATTTTATGAGTTATTATTAATTTTACGAATTGTGTATCTTGAACTAGATTTAGAAAGAAACCATTGTTTTTAGGTTTTGCAAGAAATGGATAGTTTAATTCAAAACACATAGGATTATGAGTGAACTCTTAGATATGTTTACTAAAGGTATTCTACTTCTTTTGAGTCATTTTTGAGTATGTAATTCTTTTATATATTCAGATAATCCTGATATTCTGCCCGCGGTACGTCAGTAGGATTCCGTCAATATTCTGCTTTTGAATCTCGATCGCTTTTGAGTCAGGTGAGTGAATAACATTTAATATGCATGAGAAATATTATAAATATTTGATCTGCTAGTATTTGGATTATGCTTCTTGATAATATATACGTTAATTACTATTCTTGTTACGATAAAGCATAATCAATTATTGAATATACGTTCTTGATATGAGTCAATATCTGTTTGTGAATTGATAGCTCCTCATTTGATTGATGTCATGAGTTGAGCCTTGAGATATGAATATGTCTGTTTGATTATGATATATATATATATATATATATATATATATATATATATATATATATATATATATATATATATATATATATATATATATATATATATCCCTACGGTATGCTAGTCAGAATACCCATGCTAATAGGGAAATGTTTTGTGCACGTCGTATCTGAAATCTTAGTTGGTCGGGGAAGTCACCAACCTGTGCGGACTGATCATCCCACAGTATGGAGCCTCATGCTCATTGCATTCTGATTTTTTGACGAGCTTTACCTATTATCTTCTTGATATGACCTATTTGAGAAATTTTCTTGTAAGAACCCCGAGCTGATTCAATAATATATTTCTCGTTGTTGTATTATCTCGCATGTGTACATTAGATGTTATCTACTCACTGGGTTGTTGAACTCACCCCCACATTATTTATTATTTTCAGGCTCGTAGCTCGTTAGCAGATTATTATCGTTGAAATTTCAGGACTTATTATTTTGGTTGTAATTGTCAGTTTTATTTTTATGCCTGGTTAACGCTCCATTATTATAACAAGATTATTCAACTTTTGTATTAAGACATTCGAATTATGTTATAAAGTCTACTTTGTTATTTCCGTTGCGTTGAACTCTGAATATGAATGTTAAGTTATGTGTAAGTTTAGGTTCACATAGGTGTGGAACCTTGGAGGGGAACCATATCTATGTGCCGGTCACGGATTCGGGAATCGGGTCGTGACAATAGGAATATAACATATATTTCCTAACTTGCTCCTAATTTTTAGTTTTCCTAAGTTGTAATATTTCCTAAACTAATAATTATCCTTGTCAATACTTCCCCTCAAGTTGGTGTAAGGACATCTCCAAACCATGCTTTGGAAGACAATTTTAGTCCATAAAGTGATTTTGTAAGCCTTCACACCATATTTTCTTTTATTCCAACCAGGAGGACTATCCATATATACTTTCTCCTCTAGATCTCCATGAAATAATGCATTTTTTTACATCAAATTGATGTAAATGTCAGTCTAGGTTTACTGCAAGTGATATGAATATCCGAATTGTGTTCAGTCTAGCTACTGGTGAGAACATTTCTTGATAGTCTATGTCATGTTTGCATGTATCATTTAGCTATTAGTCTTGCCTTTTATCTTTATATTGTCTCATCTGTTTTATATTTTATAGTAAACTCCCATTTGCACAATTGTTTTTTTTCCTGTTTGGCAATGTAGTTAGTTCCCACGTTTTATTATTCTGGAGAGTTTTCATTTCATTATAGACAGTTATCTTCCAGTGCTCATTTAACATAACTTCTTCAATGTTTCGTGGGACCTATTTTGAATATATTTTTCTTATGAAGACGTTTATTGCATTTGACATGTTATGGGCTGAGATAAAGTTTGCAATGAAGTATTTTGACTTCCTTGCTTTTGTTTCTGGTGAGTACCGATTTAAGGGTACTCCTCGATTATGCCTGTAAGGTAAACTGTATGTCATAGAATCAAGTAATGTAGGAGAGTCAAGAGATATTACCTCAGTTGTAGTGTCAAGAATGTTCCCACGATTCTGATTTTAGTCGTGTTGTATATTGGAGAGGGAGTTATTTGATGTGGCTTGAGTATGTAAGTCAGTGTGGTTGATCTGCTAAAAAAATGCTAGTTTTGTTTGAGTATGGTCAGGATGAACCTAATCTCATATTTGTTGCTCATGTCTATTCTCCCCCTAAAGAAAATATAAGGATGGTTCATTGAAGAAATATTCGGTTTCAAGAAAGGTTATATCTACAATAACATAGATTTTTTGTGAAAGAGGATCATAACACCGATATCCTTTCGTATCAATTCTGAGAACTAAGAAGGGTTTAGGTTTGGATTGTCGGCTCTGATACCATGTCAATTGTAGAGATAATTGTTTGTATCAATTCTCTTATACTTTCTTTATTGCATAGAACTAGTATAAATACATCTACAATAAATCCTATTTAAATATGAAGAAATAAGAATAGGAATATAACACATATTTCCTAACTTATTCCCTGTTTCTGTTTTCTTAAGTTCAACATATAGATTGCAAGCAATAAATGACAGGAAGGCAGACAAGACGCAGAGCAAATAGAATTGATAGGTGATAGCATTTCAGCGTACAATAAGTTCAATGCAACCCGAGGGAGAGCTTTGCCAAAAACACAATGGAAGGAAACAAACAATATGAAGCTAATATACAGATTACTGATGACCTAGGTTTCCTGATGTGCAACTTTGGCTTGCTTCTTTCTATTCTATCAGACTCTCATAGTTGTAGCCAAGGAAGAAGACAAGTCAAAACAACCTTAGATTGCCCTAAATATGGAGGCTAAACTCAATTCTCTTTTCATTTCCTTTAGTCATGCGCACCAGCCAATTATGGATACAGAGGAAAACTTTTTGAGATGGCAAGTCATTGTAAATTTTAGCCAGATGATACATGCATCATTGATTGGCAGACTTAAACCCGAATAAACTGCTTTCTTGTAAAGAGGATTCACATCTTCTGTGAATACATCTGCATCGAGCTTCTCGATGTGAGTCTATGAAGCTGTTTGGCACGGCGTTTCACCCGCCGTGCCACAGCTTTTGGTAAAAATTTTTTTTTCATTTTAAATGAATATGTTTTGGTGTTTTTAGATTATTTTGATGTGCTGATGTCAAAAATGATTTTTAAAAAATAAAAAAAACATCATTTTGATGTATTTCAGCACGAAAAACACTTTGAAAAGCTACCGCAACAGCTCTCCCAAACAGGCTTATATATCTGCAAACAAAGCAGTGCATAGAGGTCAGAAACATAGGTATCTGTTGTGCTTTAGATCATCCTTAATGATAGATTTAAACTGAAAAAACACGAATGGTCATTATGGCCATGATGGATTCATAATATGCACATAAAAGAGCAATGGCTCGAGCACCGAAAAGATGAAATGATATAAGAAAGCAGTTCACTAACAACTTCATTGAAATAGTCTGCTGCTACCATTAAGATCATAACGAAGAAATATCAGTAATGCACATCGATGTTTCCTAGAAGATCCACATTTCCAGAAGTTACACGATTTATCATGGCAATGTTTCACAGCAGAAAATACAGGTGGGACAGAATAGGATGAAGCATCAACCAATCAAATTGTGTGTAAAGTGGAAAACGAAGATATATCTCTGCTCGAAAGCCATAATGTTGTGACTATTCTTTTTCCTTTTATGGAGCTTATGGCTAAAATTTCTAAAATGAGTCTAGGCAAATAAGCCTTGAGATCCTCTGCCACACCATTTGGCAGTGCTATCATAGATGGCTGCCTGGTCAGTTGCCATGACCTCCTCGTGGGACTGAACAAGGAAAATTGTCTCCAGTCAGGATAAATTCGTGCGATAACCTGGTAACACCTCTGCAGCTACTGGTAGTAATAAATCAGAAGGTTTTTCTCAGATAATTTTTTTTAATCTGATGCTGCCGTGTTGGGAATTTTTCTAAGTTTGAACAAAAATGGCTAAAGGTATTTATAATTTAAATTTCCGCAACCATGTATATTTAGCATTTGAATATATAAAGTGTATAACATAACTTCCCAACCATGAATGGGAAATACACTTCTTCTACCATGAGATTATTTCGCGGGCAGCTTGCCTTCCCTTCACCTTGTTGTTGAGCTCTTCAGACAGAGCATGCCGCCCAGTTCTTTCTCTTCCACTTTCGATGCTGTATATAAAGTTTGGACTGCCCTTTGGTGGAAGCAACTCTTCTAAAGCAGGAGCATTCTTAATGCTCTATCCAGGCAGATAATGTGAATGAAATGTGCTAATCAAAAGTAGCACCATGCCAATCAGATGAAGAAAACCTCAGCCATTAAAAACCAAGAAAAGACTTGAGGGTTGTTCTCAATTTGGCTCCCTTTTACAACCCAGCATATGAGTGAGAGGGAGAGACATGTTTCACCTTGTACCGTTTATTTTAGGTTTTCCATTTCACCCACATGAATAATGAAAATATTCAAGGAAAAAACATATTTATTAAACCAAGTTCTTGCATCCAGAGGATCTGCTGGCTTTTCAACGGTATGTCTGATAAGCCAAATGAAAATGTAAAGGCGTAGTTGATTTCTAAATTTTAATGTGCAATGCCTGCACCAAAAGGAAAGGGGAAAAAAGCCACTGCAAGAAGGTGCACAGCAGAAGTTGCAGGAGCATATTGCATGCCTCACACAGGGGATAAGAAACATGGCAGATAAGCATCCATTTTGACTCAAAATTCTGTCTGCAATGAAATTTGTTAGCTGAAATTCTCTCAGGAGTTTTTAAGCACCTTTTTTTTTTCATATATTCTCAATGTCACAGAAAATGAGCAGAATTTAACCTCAACCACCCTCCCCCTGGTCCAGTAAAACAGAACAAGAAGGATAAAAAGGGTTCATTGTTTTCTAGCTGAAGGCAAACGTGCGCTAATATGATTAACTTGCCTGATTGGATATGAGACTGAAGTTGAGCCTTGCATACTCATTCAGTCCATATTAGTTGATTGATTGAATTTAGAGAGAGAAGTATAATGAAAAAAAGGAAAGTGTAAGAATCTTCATTGCATGGAGTTCAAAACCGTCGAAGGAACTAGTGATGCTGGTTTGATCTTTTCACTTTGGTTTATGTCATTTTATTTATACGAAAGTTTTCTGTTCTTTTCGTCTTTGAAAATGTCCATTTGAAATCTTATACTTGGGTGATGAAGATCCGCACCGAGAATTGTTTATTGTTCCTATAACATAGCCTTTTGATGTCTCGCAAGCATGATCCATTCATTGCTTATATTTATGGAGTATTTATTGATTGTAACATAGATGGTTCATTTTATTTTATTTTATAACCGGGGTGTTCAGGTCAGTTTGCGCGCACCACAACTAATTCCCGAACCCACTGAACACCTTGCAAGCCCAGTGGGCAAGTAAGGCACCGTGAGGATGACAAACATGTACAGAGAAGCTCAAATCCGGGTGCAGAGGAAGGGAACAAGTCCCTTTCCCCGCTAGGCCAAGACCTCAAGTGCAACATAGACGGTTCATTGTTCTGAGGGATGGATGCTTATTATGCAAGCATTAAAACATGGTCAAAGCCATGAGTAGATCTACTTCCATTCTTCGAACAATTATTAGGTGTTTTTCAGCTTAAATTTACAGTCTGCAAGGATAATTCATGGACTCAACGCCTTGCCTGTTGCAGGGCATGCTTACCCTTTAGAGATGCGTGATTTGGAAGGCAAGCTAATCCAAATAGTTACCATATTTATTAAATACTTTCTACCAGTGTTTAAATACTCAATGCCTTACCTGCATTATTTAATTTCTCATGTCCGAATGACTCATCAATAAACGAATGATTTAAATGCTGGTCGAAACAAGATAAGCTTTCTGAATAAATATTTGTGCACGAGAAAATCAACACTTTCTTTGCTTTATACGACCTTTTTCTTACCCCATGTTCATAAATGTCTCATTTATACCTTGCATGTCATCCATCTTAATCTTTGTTTTAACATAAAGGTTGATCTTCTGGGCTAACAAACCATCTCGCAGCTTCATATATCTTTGGCCATCATCCTCATTTTTCCCCTGGTTTTTGATGGTTCGTGTAGCTTAGCTTTCCCTGTCAGTTTCCTTAATCTTTATGTAATGTTTTTTTTTCAATTACAGGTTTAACAGGGACAGATCTCTTCGATTGTTTGGCTTTCTAACTTAGATACATTTGTGACGTTCAGCTGCGAATTTCCCACTTGCCTTGCTGCAACCATAATATCAGAAGATGTTGTGGATGGTTGCCTTGCAGCTTGGATTTGGCCAGGGCTGCTGCCATGTTCTGTTCTTTTACAATCTGGCTTGCCTTTCTTTCCATCATGCTCCAATTGCCTAGGGTCAAGTCCTGACAAGATGAGTCAATTACCCCTATTTCTAATTGCTTTCCCCCCTCATCTATCTCTTTGAGAGTCCCCTTCTATGTAGCTGAGAAGTATTGTGATTTGGATTTTGTTTTCTAAATTGCATCTCCTGTACCATTCTATATTAAATTATAGTATGCAAAGGGGCGGGGCGTGGTAGCAAAGAGCTTGAAACCTGTATTGCAAGTCTTGGACTCGAGTCCGGGTGTGCTTACTTTATAAGAGTATAGGACAGTCATGATTTTACCTGTTTAATCCGGTCTCACAAAAAAATGACTAAATGGGGTGGGGTTTGCTCAAATAAACTAGTTTATTTATCATCATGCAAATCTATTTCCTCATGAGATTTATCATCATGCAAATCTAGTTGAATTCTATCTTAGTTTATTTATTTTGAAAAGAACTCATTAATCATCTTCTGAATCTATTCACTCTAAATATTGTAAACAAACTCAATGAAACCTCATATAAATCTTTTAGTGCTGAGCTAGAATTGCATCATACACCTATCTGCCTGCTCGACAGATTTTTTCTTCTATATCTGATATACAACTCAAGAAAGAACTTGGGAAAAAAAATATAGATACTGCCATTGCTCATTGTCAGAGATCAGATAATGTACCTTTCAACACGGGTCAATTCTTCTTCCGAGCTTTGGAAACCAGAATCAAAGTTTCTATACCATCAGAATATTTGTCGTCTGTGACCAAAATACAAATAACAAATATATTCATGCGTTATACTAATTGATGTTTTTGATTGAATCGATCTTTCTTCGTTTGAAAACGATCATTTACATCCATCTCTAAGATTATTGCAACCAACTGTCAAACCTAAATAAATTCGTCTGTAAAGGTTTGTCAGCAGGAGTTTCAGCTATTTTCTTCTCTAGCTACGTGAAAGAAGCTCTTAAACGCGGTGGAGCCGGCAGCAACATGGCATTTAACGAGCGGCCACCGTACTAAGCCTTTAAATGCAGTTCTGGATGACGATGATAACAAATAAAGAGCAAAAAAACAACAGTAGCAGAAGAGAAAGGATGATATTTTGTGGTTCATATAACTTTCCCATCCGCTCATGTAGTTGATGTTTTGTTTCCGAGCATATGGCGGGTCCCAAAGTAGAACAGGGGCATGTTATGGGCACATGCTTAACGGGTCTGTGGTGACCCAGTTGCTTGCATGCACATGGATTACGTATACCTCTGACCCCATTTGTCTACCTTTAAGCTCATACCCTCTCCGCCACAGTTTTCTTTTTTCCTTGCCGGAGTTCGGGTGCTTTCACATTGATTTTATTTTTATTTTTTTGGCATGTTCTTCGATGAGATTTTCTGATAGTACTGTAGAAACACAAATTTTCCGCCAATCAAATTTCACCATGTGTTATTTTATTCTTTATTTTAAAGAATAAAATAAAATTGAAATAAATGACATGGAAAACAAATGAGCCTTCAAATATTTCTTGGCTAATGAAAAGTTGATATTTGAAATGAGATATTCAAGATATTTCATCATAAAGGCAAGATTTTGTCAATAAAGACAGACATAAAGGCAAGATTTCGTCAATAAAGACGGACATAAATGCAAGATCCTGTCAATAAAGACCAACCAATAAAATTACGCCACGTGGCATTGGAAAAAGACCTGAGAGCCCCTACATATCTCTATAAATAGAGGGCCTCAACCTAAAGGCAAGGGTTGTTGGAATGCTAGAAGGATACAAAATTTTCTTCAAGACAAACTCTTCAAGCAAGGAAGCTCTCTCTCAAAGAGTTCTCAAGCCTCCACCATAAACTCTTCAAGCAAGGAAGCTCTCTCTCAAAGAGTTCTCAAGCCTCCTTCATCTACGCTTGAAGTCTACAAAGAACGAAGCTCTGTTGGATCAAGCCAAAACGCCCCATAAGAGTTCTTCGACAACACTTTGAAGACAAATCAAGGTACTCTTCAAAGCATCAAATCACAACATCTCGCTTCGCAATACACGCCCAAATTCGCGTTCTTGCAAAGCACAAATCTTGGCTTGATTACTCAAATAAATCAAGTCACCATACATCAAATCCAAGGGAAGAATCAAAGGATTGCCATATTCTTTTGATAGAATATATTATATAGAGATTGTACCCATTCATATATTTAATAAAATCATATATTTGTACACGTGTGCTTGTTTAATTTCAGGTGAACAAAATTGTGTCTACAAATTTCTGGCGACTCCACTGGGGACATCTCTACCTTTCATCTCTTCCCTTCAAGAAAGAATTTTCAACGAACTCTCAATGGCAACTAGGAGGAACATGATCACCATTGTCGCTTCGAAAAGCAACAAGGCCATTGATTCAAGTCCCCAACATACTATTGAAGATTCTTCAACCCCGCCATTGAAGACAAAATCCATCGTCGAGTTGTATGCACAAACTGGGCCGATCCTCAAGATGACATCAACTTCGAATGCAAGGGGGGCACAAGATGTCGCCTCAAAGATGAAGCCACAAGCAACTCCACTACAAAAGTCAAGTGAGGCGCGCGAAATGGTCTTCAGCACTCAAGGCGACTTTGACGATTCACCTATGAAAACTTCTCCGTGTCAATCACCAAATAAGGCTTCGGGTTCTAGCACCATGTCAGTGATGATGACCGAGACAACATCTTTAGAAGATCAAGTGGCTAACTTGACAAAACTCGTCGAGGGACTTTCGACTTCACTCAAGGCAAAAGACCACGAGATAGCAAAGTTGATGAACAAACTCGAGAGCTTGAACGAAAGAGGCCAAACCTCAACTAACAAAGCTTTTCATGTAAATCAACTAGAAGTCATTGAGGAGTCTGCAATCGGAGCTGTGGAGAATATACGTGGTATTACTGATGGCATCTTCACCACAAATCAACTAAAAGAACTCATCAAGGAAGCCATCACAGACCAAGTGGAAAGCTCGATTCAACCCTCATATTCGTATGTGAAGCCGTACACCCAAAGAATCGACCTATTAAAGATGCCTCTAAGTTACCAACCACCAAAGTTTCAGCAGTTCGATGGCAAGGGAAATCCTCGACAACATATAGCTCACTTTGTAGAGACTTGCAACAATGCCGGGACTAATGGTGATCTCATGGTAAAACAGTTCGTTCGTTCCTTGAAAGGTAATGCCTTTGACTGGTACACTGACTTGGAGTCTTGCTCGATTGATACTTGGGAGCAGTTGGAGCGTGAGTTTCTTAACCGCTTTTACAGCACTCGTCGTGTGGTTAGCATGATTGAACTCACTAATGCACGACAGTGGAAGGAAGAGCCTGTCATTGACTACATTCATCGTTGGAGAAACCTTAGCCTCAACTGTAGAGATCGACTCACCGAGACTTCTGCACTAGACATGTGTATTCAAGGGATGCATTGGGGACTACGATATATCCTACAAGGCATCAAACCAAAGTCTTTTGAAGAATTGGCTACTCGTGCACATGATATGGAACTTAGCATTGCGGCGGCTGAAAGTTCATCGTTACCTATGCAAGAGCCTAAAAGAAATAAGCCTGAAGGTCATAGATTCGAAAAGAGCACTCTGAAGGTCGAGGGAAAGCAATCGCTAGTAGTTAACTCGACCGCTGTAAGGGTACCAACTGGAGTTAAGAGGAATGATCATGCAACGCCGACTACCTTTCAAAGGGGTGAAAGAAAGAAACCATCATTGAAAGAGCGACAGGAAAAAGTGTATCCATTCCCTGACTCAGACATATCTAGGATGCTGGATGATCTGCTTGAGGCAAATATCATTGAGTTGCCGGAGGTGAAACGCCCTGAAGAAGCAAACCAAGTAGATAATCCGAATTATTGCAAATATCATCGCTTAATCAGTCATCCCGTAGAGAAGTGTTTTGTGCTGAAAGACAAGATCATGAGGCTACACGAGAATGGAGATATCGTTTTTGATGATGAAGTAGCATCCTCTAATATCATAACCACGATTAAGTCAGGACCATGTCAATCACTCTCTACAATAAGTTTCGGCTCCTATGAACCTATAAGACTTGATGCCATTTTCCCGATGAGCTTCACTGTATCCTCAAGTCAAACTCCATGTATAACCCTCACACCTCAAGTTGACGACTTGAAGCCTGAATGGTCTGAAAATTATGATGATGAAGGATGGACTTTAGTCACGCGTAGAAGAGGAAGGAGGAAGCACATACAAATGACAAAGCCAACAAGAATGAGGATCTCGATGGTGAGGAAGCCGATTAGTGAGCCGATACGCCGAAAGACTCAACAAAAATCCATACCAGTTAGAAAGGAGGGTTTTTCAGCTCAAAGTATAAGAAAGCCTGTTACACTGAATGAGTACATGCCAACAGAAATGAAAAGAATTGAAAATATACCTGTTGCTTGCTATCAGGTTGATGAAGAGAAAACCCCTATTGATCATGATGACTCTTCAAACTTATCTTACGGTGTATGCACAACAGAGATATCCTTCAACGATGAGGACTTGTTGCTTGGATCAAAACTCCATAACCGACCTCTTTTCATTAAAGGATATGTTAATGAAAAAATAGTGAATCGCATCTTGGTGGATGATGGCTCGGCGGTCAATATACTACCTCTTAAGACCACGAGAGAGCTAGGGATTCCTACGGATGAACTCTTCCCAAGTCATCTGATGATTCAAGGTTTCAATCAAGAAGGGCTTTCCAATGAAGACAATGTTCGCCTACGCCTTGAAGAGCTTGAAGCTTTAGACGAAAAACATCTTGAGGCACAACAACGACTAGAATGTTATCAAGCACGACTTTGTAGAGCTTTCAACAAGAAGGTGCGACCACGCTCCTTTCAAGAAGGGGGTTGGAATGCTAGAAGGATACAAAATTTTCTTCAAGACAAACTCTTCAAGCAAGGAAGCTCTCTCTCAAAGAGTTCTCAAGCCTCCACCATAAACTCTTCAAGCAAGGAAGCTCTCTCTCAAAGAGTTCTCAAGCCTCCTTCATCTACGCTTGAAGTCTACAAAGAACGAAGCTCTGTTGGATCAAGCCAAAACGCCCCATAAGAGTTCTTCGACAACACTTTGAAGACAAATCAAGGTACTCTTCAAAGCATCAAATCACAACATCTCGCTTCGCAATACACGCCCAAATTCGCGTTCTTGCAAAGCACAAATCTTGGCTTGATTACTCAAATAAATCAAGTCACCATACATCAAATCCAAGGGAAGAATCAAAGGATTGCCATATTCTTTTGATAGAATATATTATATAGAGATTGTACCCATTCATATATTTAATAAAATCATATATTTGTACACGTGTGCTTGTTTAATTTCAGGTGAACAAAATTGTGTCTACAAATTTCTGGCGACTCCGCTGGGGATCTATTACTCGTGCTTTATTTTAAAGAATAAAATAAAATTGAAATAAATGACATGGAAAACAAATGAGCCTTCAAATATTTCTTGGCTAATGAAAAGTTGATATTTGAAATGAGATATTCAAGATATTTCATCATAAAGGCAAGATTTTGTCAATAAAGACAGACATAAAGGCAAGATTTCGTCAATAAAGACGGACATAAATGCAAGATCCTGTCAATAAAGACCAACCAATAAAATTACGCCACGTGGCATTGGAAAAAGACCTGAGAGCCCCTACATATCTCTATAAATAGAGGGCCTCAACCTAAAGGCAAGGGGGTGGGAATGCTAGAAGGATACAAAATTTTCTTCAAGACAAACTCTTCAAGCAAGGAAGCTCTCTCTCAAAGAGTTCTCAAGCCTCCACCATAAACTCTTCAAGCAAGGAAGCTCTCTCTCAAAGAGTTCTCAAGCCTCCTTCATCTACGCTTGAAGTCTACAAAGAACGAAGCTCTGTTGGATCAAGCCAAAACGCCCCATAAGAGTTCTTCGACAACACTTTGAAGACAAATCAAGGTACTCTTCAAAGCATCAAATCACAACATCTCGCTTCGCAATACACGCCCAAATTCGCGTTCTTGCAAAGCACAAATCTTGGCTTGATTACTCAAATAAATCAAGTCACCATACATCAAATCCAAGGGAAGAATCAAAGGATTGCCATATTCTTTTGATAGAATATATTATATAGAGATTGTACCCATTCATATATTTAATAAAATCATATATTTGTACACGTGTGCTTGTTTAATTTCAGGTGAACAAAATTGTGTCTACAAATTTCTGTAAAAGCGGAGTTGTTGAAGAACTCTTATGGGGCGTTTTGGCTTGATCCAATAGAGCTTCGTTCTTTGTAGGCTTCAAGCGTAGATGAAGGAGGCTTGAGAACTCTTTGAGAGAGAGCTTCCTTGCTTGAAGAGTTTGTGGTGGAGGCTTGAGAACTCTTTGAGAGAGAGCTTCCTTGCTTGAAGAGTTTGTCTTGAAGAAAATTTTGTATCCTTCTAGAATTCCAACCCCTTACCTTTAGGTTGAGGCCCTCTATTTATAGAGATTTGTAGGGGCTCTCAGGTCTTTTCCAATGCCACGTGGCGTAATTTTATTGGTTGGTCTTTATTGACAGGATCTTGCATTTATGTCCGTCTTTATTGACGAAATCTTGCCTTTATGTCTGTGTTTATTGACGAAATCTTGCCTTTATGACGAGATATCTTGAATATCTCATTTCAAATGTCAACTTTTCATTGGCCAAGAAATATTTGAAGGCTCATTTGTTTTCCATGTCATTTATTTTAATTTTATTTTATTCTTTAAAATAAAGAATAAAATAACACATGGTGAAATTTGATTGGCGGAAAATTTGTGTTTCTACAGATGCCCCCTCGAGACAAGTTCACTTACTTTTGGAACAAGTGGGCATGTCTCGAAAATATGGCTGTGAGGGTTTTATATTTCCGACTAAAATTTAATTTGATCATATTAGATTTTTTACAACAAGCAGATAAATCTTATTGTAAAAAATAAAATATGCGGATCAAAAATTGAAAATTTATGGATCGATCTTGATTGAGATTTATCAAATCAAATGATAAAATATTCAGGTCCAATTGTTCATTTGAGACTGCTGCATATGCAGGACCAAACAAAATTTACCTTTACGCCCGAATAACAACCCACACTTTGACCGGGCTGCGTGATTTTTTTTTTTACTGAAAATGGTCACTGTAATATCTTGTTTTAAAGATCTCGTTATTCTGAATCCAATAACGCAATCTGTTTGTGATTCCGAGTAGCGGTCAACAAGTTATGAACTATGAAAGTTGCAACTCCCTTTTCCCATTGCCTTGGTAACCGTGCCCTCTCTTCTTAATCAATCTTGATCTTTTGCTGGAAGGATGTTAAGAGAGTAAAACAATTCATTCACGTAAATTGCTTTGTTTAAATGACTTTCTTTTCTAAATGAATGGCTGCTAAGAGTAATAAAAGATCCTCCCATGGCTGACAGCTTGACTTAGCTTATTTGACTCTTTTTTTTCGAGATTAAATGAATTGTCCACCGTGAATGACTTATCAAGAAAGGGAATAACAAACAATTTCCTGTACTGGAAGCTAACCTTGCTCTCACAGAATAAGAAAAGATTTGTTTTAGATTAGGAAAGAGTCATTCAGGAGGCTATAAAAGAACATTATATTGCCCCCCCCTTTTTTTTTTACCCACCACGCAGCCTTCATGTTGCTCATCACTGAAGGTTTCGAAGCAAAAGAGTCTTCCTCGTGACCAGACGTGAGATTGGTGATAGCCTGGTAAGCAAATTTTTTACCCCGCATATCTACTTTTTTTTTTTTTATGCTCTTAATAACTGAAGTTCTTTTTTTCTTCTTTCCTTTCTTTCCCGACTGTAGGAAGAATTTTTTCGGCTGGGGAGGCCTTACGGACCATTGTCTTCAAAGTCAGGACTACTTCTTGTGGAGGAATAGCTTGCCGTGGACATGCTTGGCAACAATCTTCTTTTTTTAAGGTCTCGATCTGAAACTTTTAATGACTATTTACTTGATTTTGCTAGATAGCTCATTTATCTTGCCAGAATCTTTTCAAAAAGAAAAAGATAAATTATGCAGATTACTTTTCCTTACTGTTACCCGCACTGCCAAAACTTTCAATCTTGGATGTCCATTGTGTTTACAAACCCGTGGAAGCAGACTTTCGTTTTTGTTGCCTTAGCTTGTGAACTGGTTCCACTCATGTATTTTCTCAAACTTCACGTGTGAATTTGCATGATCTTCAAACCAGCGGTCCAGAACTGCAAATTTCTTGCTCATCTTTAGAATGAAGAGCAGATGCTTGAAAAATGTTCCCTTGTTCCTTACATCTAGCATGCTTTGGATGCTTTACTTGCTCCAAAAATCCTTCAGAACCCAACAATTGCAGGTGATCTGATGCAACATTGATTTGCTGCTGTTGCTTGTCTGTGGAGTGCCTGTGTATAATGGCTGGTTCCACAGCCACAGGATTCCCAAAAAAGGAGAAGCCGAAAAGTTTGCAATTACCATCTTTAGATGTTTCCCCGTTGCGTTGTTGAAAAGGAAGATGTTGTGGTTTAGAAGAATTATCAGCATTTCGAAAAGGTGAAAACCAGCTTCCACGCTGCTGTTGTATGTCTTTATCATTTTCCAAATGAACTTCCATCCTAGATGCCATCATGTTAAATGAATGGTCTGAATACATCAAGGGAGCTGAATGGCAGTTGAACACGCCTGTTTCATCAAGGGAGCTGAATGGCAGTTGAACACGCCTGTTTCATCAAGGGGTTTATTCATGGCCGAAGTTGTTGCAAGAGATTTAACATCCTTGTCACCAGTGTTTTCTAAACATTTCTGTCATAAATTATGATATATCCTCAGCCCCGAATTGATTCTTGTGGTGCTCTCTCAACTCTGGTTAATTTCTGCCAACGTCGTGAGTTCTCCCATTGCTCCAGAATTTGCCAGACATCAGCGCTAAAGCAATTCTACCATCTCAGACTTATAATAACTTTCTGGCCGTGAATAAAGATGCATACGGTCCTCATATCATCTCCATCGGACCTCTTCATCATGGAAAGCAGAGCGTGGTGGTTATGAAAGTTCACAGATTGCACTACATGCTGTCTCTCCTTACTCTTCTACGCGTGACTAAAGTCCATCCTTCATCATCATACTTTTCAGACCATTCAGGCTTCAAGTCATCAACTTGAGGTGTAAGGGTTATACATGGAGTTTGACTTGAGGACACAGTGAAACTCATCGGGAAAACGGCATCAAGTCTTATAGGTTCACAAGAGCCGAAACTTATTGTAGAGAGTGATTGACATGGTCCTGACTTGACCGTGGTTGTGATATTAGAGGCTGCTATTTCATCATCAAAAACGATATCTCCATTCTCGTGTAGCCTCATGATCTTGTCTTTCAGCACAAAACACTTCTCTACGGGATGACTGATTAAGCGATGATATTTGCAATAATTCGGATTATCTACTTGGTTTGCTTCTTCAGGGCGTTTCACCTCTGGCAACTCAATGATATTTGCCTCAAGCAGATCATCCAGCATCCTAGATATGTCTGAGTCAGGGAATGGATACACTTTCTCCTGTCGCTCTTTCAATGATGGTTTCTTTCTTTCACCCCTTTGAAAGGTAGTCGGCGTTGCATGATCATTCCTCTTAACTCCAGTTGGTACCCTTACAGCTGTCGAGTTAACTACTAGCGATTGCTTTCCCTCGACCTTCAGAGTGCTCTTTCCGAATCTACGACCTTCAGGCTTATTTCTTTTAGGCTCTTGCATAGGTAACGATGAACTTTCAGCCGCCGCAATGCTAAGTTCCATATCATGTGCACGAGTAGCCAATTCTTCAAAAGACTTTGGTTTGATGCCTTGTAGGATATATCGTAGTCCCCAATGCATCCCTTGAATACACATGTCTAGTGCAGAAGTCTCGGTGAGTCGATCTCTACAGTTGAGGCTAAGGTTTCTCCAACGATGAATGTAGTCTATGACAGGCTCTTCCTTCCACTGTCGTGCATTAGTGAGTTCAATCATGCTAACCACACGACGAGTGCTGTAAAAGCGGTTAAGAAACTCACGCTCCAACTGCTCCCAAGTATCAATCGAGCAAGACTCCAAGTCAGTGTACCAGTCAAAGGCATTACCTTTCAAGGAACGAACGAACTGTTTTACCATGAGATCACCATTAGTCCCGGCATTGTTGCAAGTCTCCACAAAGTGAGCTATATGTTGTCGAGGATTTCCCTTGCCATCGAACTGCTGAAACTTTGGTGGTTGGTAACTTAGAGGCATCTTTAATAGGTCGATTCTTTGGGTGTACGGCTTCACATACGAATATGAGGGTTGAATCGAGCTTTCCACTTGGTCTGTGATGGCTTCCTTGATGAGTTCTTTTAGTTGATTTGTGGTGAAGATGCTTTCAGTAATACCACGTATATTCTCCACAGCTCCGATTGCAGACTCCTCAATGACTTCTAGTTGATTTACATGAAAAGCTTTGTTAGTTGAGGTTTGGCCTCTTTCGTTCAAGCTCTCGAGTTTGCTCATCAACTTTGCTATCTCGTGGTCTTTTGCCTTGAGTGAAGTCGAAAGTCCCTCGACGAGTTTTGTCAAGTTAGCCACTTGATCTTCTAAAGATGTTGTCTCGGTCATCATCACTGGCATGGTGCTAGAACCCGAAGCCTTATTTGGTGATTGACACGGAGAAGTTTTCATAGGTGAATCGTCAAAGTCGCCTTGAGTGCTGAAGACCATTTCGCGCGCCTCACTTGACTTTTGTAGTGGAGTTGCTTGTGGCTTCATCTTTGAGGCGACATCTTGTGCCCCCCTTGCATTCGAAGTTGATGTCATCTTGAGGATCGGCCCAGTTTGTGCATACAACTCGACGATGGATTTTGTCTTCAATGGCGGGGTTGAAGAATCTTCAATAGTATGTTGGCGACTTGAATCAATGGCCTTGTTGCTTTTCGAAGCGACAATGGTGATCATGTTCCTCCTAGTTGCCATTGAGAGTTCGTTGAAAATTCTTTCTTGAAGGGAAGAGATGAAAGGTAGAGATGTCCCCAGTGGAGTCGCCAGAAATTTCTTGTGGTACTCGGTCAAATGGCTTTGATCCCAATGCTTACAAGCTTTTAGCCAGGGCTGGCTATAGCCAGGAAGACATCAACAAGATATCAAAGGATGGTAATGCGACTCAACTTGAAGGTAAACAAGTTCTTGCAAGGACTAGCAAGGCATGGAGAGAGAAGAAAACTTCTGGCAAAACTTTAAGGGCTGGTCTTGGATATGAGTCTTCCACACCACTGTACTTTCATATTAATAAAGAAGCCTCACGATACATAAATGTGGAAGAAGTGAAGGACAAACAACAAAGTCAGCCGACACCTCTTAGAGTTTCAGTTTGGGATCGTCTTGGTGGAACTACAAGTCGTGCTCCTGTTTTTACTAGGATTGGAACCCAAAATAATGGAAGGGCGCTAAAACGTGCACCAGTCTTTGCAAGACTTGGTCAATCCTTGTCGAAAGAGACAAGTTCGATGGATAATTCAAAAGTTCTTCGTAGCAAAATACCTTCACGCATGAAGAGACAATGTGAATGGGTGGTGAGTGCTGAAGAGACATTGAAAGGAAAAACACGCACAATAGTGATAACAAACCCCTCTGATTTCATCGAAGAAGATGAAATAACGTGTCTCACTTCAAATCACATCACTATTGAAGAAGATAATAATGATAAGTTTGTCGTCGAAGAAGATGTGGAAGAAGCTCCATCTTCCCTTGAATCAGAAAATAAGCCTACAATGGATGAACTTAAAGAGGTTAACTTAGGAACTGATGAAAACCCACGACCAACCTTCATCAACGCAAACTTATCACCTGAAGAGGAAGCGAATTATATGGAAGCCACGAAGAACTATAATCCTTGGTAGTTGGGATGCAGAAGAGTTCGGTATGGTAGGATCCACCGAGTGGGTTGAACAAAACCTTGTCAATTTGGGTGCCAAAGCAGTGGCGTACCTTAACGTCGATTGTGCAGTTCAAGGCCCAGGTTTCTTTGCTGGTGCAACTCCTCAGCTAGATAATCTTGTCATTGATGTTACAAAAAAGGTCAAGGATCCCGAAGCAGAGGGTGCAACTGTATATGAGAAATGGGCAGCCAAAAACCAAGTAAACACAATCCAAAGACTAAGTGGAGCGGATTCTGATTTTGCTCCATTTCTGCAACATGCAGGGATTCCTTCTATTGATATTTATTATGGAAGAGGGGGAAAAAAAGGTGACGATAATCCATAATGTTTTTGCTGTCATAAAGGGTTTAGAAGAGCCTGATCGCTATGTGATCCTTGGTAATCATAGAGATGCATGGACATATGGAGCTGTTGACCCCAATAGCGGCACTGCTGCCTTGCTAGACATTGCTCGAAGATATGCTCTTTTGATGCAGAAGGGGTTGGAATGCTAGAAGGATACAAAATTTTCTTCAAGACAAACTCTTCAAGCAAGGAAGCTCTCTCTCAAAGAGTTCTCAAGCCTCCACCATAAACTCTTCAAGCAAGGAAGCTCTCTCTCAAAGAGTTCTCAAGCCTCCTTCATCTACGCTTGAAGTCTACAAAGAACGAAGCTCTGTTGGATCAAGCCAAAACGCCCCATAAGAGTTCTTCGACAACACTTTGAAGACAAATCAAGGTACTCTTCAAAGCATCAAATCACAACATCTCGCTTCGCAATACACGCCCAAATTCGCGTTCTTGCAAAGCACAAATCTTGGCTTGATTACTCAAATAAATCAAGTCACCATACATCAAATCCAAGGGAAGAATCAAAGGATTGCCATATTCTTTTGATAGAATATATTATATAGAGATTGTACCCATTCATTATATTTAATAAAATCATATATTTGTACACGTGTGCTTGTTTAATTTCAGGTGAACAAAATTGTGTCTACAAATTTCTGGCGACTCCACTGGGGACATCTCTACCTTTCATCTCTTCCCTTCAAGAAAGAATTTTCAACAAAATCTCAATGGCAACTAGGAGGAACATGATCACCATTGTCGCTTCGAAAAGCAACAAGACCATTGATTCAAGTCCCCAACATACTATTGAAGATTCTTCAACTCCGCCATTGAAAACAAGATCCATCGTTGAGTTGTATGCACAAACTGGGCCGATCCTCAAGATGACATCAACTTCGAATGCAAGGGGGTTGGAAGGCTAGAAGGATACAAAATTTTCTTCAAGACAAACTCTTCAAGCAAGGAAGCTCTCTCTCAAAGAGTTCTCAAGCCTCCACCATAAACTCTTCAAGCAAGGAAGCTCTCTCTCAAAGATTTCTCAAGCCTCCTTCATCTACGCTTGAAGTCTACAAAGAACGAAGCTCTGTTGGATCAAGCCAAAACGCCCCATAAGAGTTCTTCGACAACACTTTGAAGACAAATCAAGGTACTCTTCAAAGCATCAAATCACAACATCTCGCTTCGCAATACACGCCCAAATTCGCGTTCTTGCAAAGCACAAATCTTGGCTTGATTACTCAAATAAATCAAGTCACCATACATCAAATCCAAGGGAAGAATCAAAGGATTGCCATATTCTTTTGATAGAATATATTATATAGAGATTGTACCCATTCATTATATTTAATAAAATCATATATTTGTACACGTGTGCTTGTTTAATTTCAGGTGAACAAAATTGTGTCTACAAAATTGGCGCCTCACTTGACTTTTGTAGTGGAGTTGCTTGTGGCTTCATCTTTGAGGCGACATCTTGTCCCCAGCGGAGTCGCCAGAAATTTGTAGACACAATTTTGTTCACCTGAAATTAAACAAGCACACGTGTACAAATATATGATTTTATTAAATATATGAATGGGTACAATCTCTATATAATATATTCTATCAAAAGAATATGGCAATCCTTTGATTCTTCCCTTGGATTTGATGTATGGTGACTTGATTTATTTGAGTAATCAAGCCAAGATTTGTGCTTTGCAAGAACGCGAATTTGGGCGTGTATTGCGAAGCGAGATGTTGTGATTTGATGCTTTGAAGAGTACCTTGATTTGTCTTCAAAGTGTTGTCGAAGAACTCTTATGGGGCGTTTTGGCTTGATCCAACAGAGCTTCGTTCTTTGTAGACTTCAAGCGTAGATGAAGGAGGCTTGAGAACTCTTTGAGAGAGAGCTTCCTTGCTTGAAGAGTTTATGGTGGAGGCTTGAGAACTCTTTGAGAGAGAGCTTCCTTGCTTGAAGAGTTTGTCTTGAAGAAAATTTTGTATCCTTCTAGCATTCCAACCCCCTTGCATTCGAAGTTGATGTCATCTTGAGGATCGGCCCAGTTTGTGCATACAACTCGACGATGGATTTTGTCTTCAATGGCGGGGTTGAAGAATCTTCAATAGTATGTTGGGGACTTGAATCAATGGCCTTGTTGCTTTTCGAAGCGACAATGGTGATCATGTTCCTCCTAGTTGCCATTGAGAGTTCGTTGAAAATTCTTTCTTGAAGGGAAGAGATGAAAGGTAGAGATGTCCCCAGTGGAGTCGCCAGAAATTTGTAGACACAATTTTGTTCACCTGAAATTAAACAAGCACACGTGTACAAATATATGATTTTATTAAATATATGAATGGGTACAATCTCTATATAATATATTCTATCAAAAGAATATGGCAATCCTTTGATTCTTCCCTTGGATTTGATGTATGGTGACTTGATTTATTTGAGTAATCAAGCCAAGATTTGTGCTTTGCAAGAACGCGAATTTGGGCGTGTATTGCGAAGCGAGATGTTGTGATTTGATGCTTTGAAGAGTACCTTGATTTGTCTTCAAAGTGTTGTCGAAGAACTCTTATGGGGCGTTTTGGCTTGATCCAACAGAGCTTCGTTCTTTGTAGACTTCAAGCGTAGATGAAGGAGGCTTGAGAACTCTTTGAGAGAGAGCTTCCTTGCTTGAAGAGTTTATGGTGGAGGCTTGAGAACTCTTTGAGAGAGAGCTTCCTTGCTTGAAGAGTTTGTCTTGAAGAAAATTTTGTATCCTTCTAGCATTCCAACCCCCCATTCACATTGTCTCTTCATGCGTGAAGGCATTTTGCTACGAAGAACCTTTGAATCACCCATCAAACCTGTCTCTTTTGACATGGATTGTCCAAGTCTTGCAAATACTGGTGTGCGTTTTAGCACCCTTTTATTTTGGGTTTCAATCCTAGTAAAAACAGGAGCACGACTTGTAGTTCCACCAAGACGATCCCAGACTGAAACTCTAAGAGGTGTCGGCTGACTTTGTTGTTTGTCCTTCACTTCTTCCACATTTATGTATCGTGAGGCTTCTTTATTAATATGAAAATACAGTGGTGTGGAAGACTCATATCCAAGACCAGCCCTCAAAGTTTTGCCAGAAGTTTTCTTCTCTCTCCATGCCTTGCTAGTCCTTGCAAGAACTTGTTTACCTTCAAGTTGAGTCGTATTACCATCCTTTGATATCTCGTTAATGTCTTCCTGACTATAGCCAGCCCTGGCTAAAAACTTGTAAGCATTGGGATCAAAGCCATTTGACCGTTTATCAGGGAGTCCTTTAAGATTTATCGCCACCGACTCAGTTTGATGAACAAATCCTTTTAGTAAAGGTTTTGAAACCTTGTTCAAGGCGAGATTAGTAGCTGGCAAGGTCAAGTTTTTAAGCTCTTTACTGATATTTTCTTCATCTTTTGCAAAAGAAGACTGGCCCTCTTTTCTTGCTGATATTGGAATATATCGGAGTGCCGCGGCTTTACGTGATGGTTTATTGTCAACAAAGTTTTCTACCACCTTTTCTTTTCCTTTATTCTTAGTTGGCTGAGACACCCCTTCATTTGCAGATGACTTATGCCCTTCTGAGCTCTTAGAGTTAATTATTCTTTCTCCTAAGTGGTCAAGTGGTGATCATAGTTCTTCCATCATATTTGACTTGAAATAGAATTTTGCGTCTGCAAAATGAGCTTCAGCTATGGTGAAGGGATCGGTGTCTGCCATTATCTTTCTTACTTGTCCATCTCGGCAATACTTAAAACATTGGTGGAGTGTTGAGGAGATGATACCATTTTCATGTATCCATGGTCGCCCAAGCAACATATTGTAGGTAGTTTTGGCATCTATGACATGGAAAAGTGCATTGGACTCCATATCTTCTATGTGCATCGCAAGCCTTATCTTTCCTATAGCATTTTGCCCTCCTTGATTGAAACCTTGAATCATCAGATGACTTGGGAAGAGTTCATCCATAGGAATCCTTAACTCTCTCATGGTCTTAAGAGGTAGTATATTGACCGCCGAGCCATCATCCACCAAGATGCGATTCACTATCTTTTCATCAACATATCCTTTAATGAAAAGAGGTCGGTTATGGAGTTTTGATCCGAGCAACAAGTCCTCATCGTTGAAGGATATCTCTGTTGTGCATACACCGTGAGATAAGTTCGAAGAGTCATCATGATCAATAGGGGTTTTCTCTTCATCAACCTGATAGCAAGCAACAGGTACATTTTCAATTCTTTTCATTTCTATTGGCATGTACTCATTCAGTGTAACAGGCTTTCTTATACTTTGAGCTGAAAAACCCTCCTTTCTAACTGATATGGATTTTTGTTGAGTCTTTCGGCGTATCGGCTCACTAATTGGCTTCCTCACCATTGAGATCCTCATTCTTGTTGGCTTTGTCATTTGTATGTGCTTCCTCCTTCCTCTTCTACGCGTGACTAAAGTCCATCCTTCATCATCATACTTTTCAGACCATTCAGGCTTCAAGTCATCAACTTGAGGTGTAAGGGTTATACATGGAGTTTGACTTGAGGACACAGTGAAACTCATCGGGAAAACGGCATCAAGTCTTATAGGTTCACAAGAGCCGAAACTTATTGTAGAGAGTGATTGACATGGTCCTGACTTGACCGTGGTTGTGATATTAGAGGCTGCTATTTCATCATCAAAAACGATATCTCCATTCTCGTGTAGCCTCATGATCTTGTCTTTCAGCACAAAACACTTCTCTACGGGATGACTGATTAAGCGATGATATTTGCAATAATTCGGATTATCTACTTGGTTTGCTTCTTCAGGGCGTTTCACCTCTGGCAACTCAATGATATTTGCCTCAAGCAGATCATCCAGCATCCTAGATATGTCTGAGTCAGGGAATGGATACACTTTCTCCTGTCGCTCTTTCAATGATGGTTTCTTTCTTTCACCCCTTTGAAAGGTAGTCGGCGTTGCATGATCATTCCTCTTAACTCCAGTTGGTACCCTTACAGCTGTCGAGTTAACTACTAGCGATTGCTTTCCCTCGACCTTCAGAGTGCTCTTTCCGAATCTACGACCTTCAGGCTTATTTCTTTTAGGCTCTTGCATAGGTAACGATGAACTTTCAGCCGCCGCAATGCTAAGTTCCATATCATGTGCACGAGTAGCCAATTCTTCAAAAGACTTTGGTTTGATGCCTTGTAGGATATATCGTAGTCCCCAATGCATCCCTTGAATACACATGTCTAGTGCAGAAGTCTCGGTGAGTCGATCTCTACAGTTGAGGCTAAGGTTTCTCCAACGATGAATGTAGTCTATGACAGGCTCTTCCTTCCACTGTCGTGCATTAGTGAGTTCAATCATGCTAACCACACGACGAGTGCTGTAAAAGCGGTTAAGAAACTCACGCTCCAACTGCTCCCAAGTATCAATCGAGCAAGACTCCAAGTCAGTGTACCAGTCAAAGGCATTACCTTTCAAGGAACGAACGAACTGTTTTACCATGAGATCACCATTAGTCCCGGCATTGTTGCAAGTCTCCACAAAGTGAGCTATATGTTGTCGAGGATTTCCCTTGCCATCGAACTGCTGAAACTTTGGTGGTTGGTAACTTAGAGGCATCTTTAATAGGTCGATTCTTTGGGTGTACGGCTTCACATACGAATATGAGGGTTGAATCGAGCTTTCCACTTGGTCTGTGATGGCTTCCTTGATGAGTTCTTTTAGTTGATTTGTGGTGAAGATGCTTTCAGTAATACCACGTATATTCTCCACAGCTCCGATTGCAGACTCCTCAATGACTTCTAGTTGATTTACATGAAAAGCTTTGTTAGTTGAGGTTTGGCCTCTTTCGTTCAAGCTCTCGAGTTTGCTCATCAACTTTGCTATCTCGTGGTCTTTTGCCTTGAGTGAAGTCGAAAGTCCCTCGACGAGTTTTGTCAAGTTAGCCACTTGATCTTCTAAAGATGTTGTCTCGGTCATCATCACTGGCATGGTGCTAGAACCCGAAGCCTTATTTGGTGATTGACACGGAGAAGTTTTCATAGGTGAATCGTCAAAGTCGCCTTGAGTGCTGAAGACCATTTCGCGCGCCTCACTTGACTTTTGTAGTGGAGTTGCTTGTGGCTTCATCTTTGAGGCGACATCTTGTGCCCCCCTTGCATTCGAAGTTGATGTCATCTTGAGGATCGGCCCAGTTTGTGCATACAACTCGACGATGGATTTTGTCTTCAATGGCGGGGTTGAAGAATCTTCAATAGTATGTTGGGGACTTGAATCAATGGCCTTGTTGCTTTTCGAAGCGACAATGGTGATCATGTTCCTCCTAGTTGCCATTGAGAGTTCGTTGAAAATTCTTTCTTGAAGGGAAGAGATGAAAGGTAGAGATGTCCCCAGTGGAGTCGCCAGAAATTTGTAGACACAATTTTGTTCACCTGAAATTAAACAAGCACACGTGTACAAATATATGATTTTATTAAATATATGAATGGGTACAATCTCTATATAATATATTCTATCAAAAGAATATGGCAATCCTTTGATTCTTCCCTTGGATTTGATGTATGGTGACTTGATTTATTTGAGTAATCAAGCCAAGATTTGTGCTTTGCAAGAACGCGAATTTGGGCGTGTATTGCGAAGCGAGATGTTGTGATTTGATGCTTTGAAGAGTACCTTGATTTGTCTTCAAAGTGTTGTCGAAGAACTCTTATGGGGCGTTTTGGCTTGATCCAACAGAGCTTCGTTCTTTGTAGACTTCAAGCGTAGATGAAGGAGGCTTGAGAACTCTTTGAGAGAGAGCTTCCTTGCTTGAAGAGTTTATGGTGGAGGCTTGAGAACTCTTTGAGAGAGAGCTTCCTTGCTTGAAGAGTTTGTCTTGAAGAAAATTTTGTATCCTTCTAGCATTCCAACCCCCTTCTTGAAAGGAGCGTGGTCGCACCTTCTTGTTGAAAGCTCTACAAAGTCGTGCTTGATAACATTCTAGTCGTTGTTGTGCCTCAAGATGTTTTTCGTCTAAAGCTTCAAGCTCTTCAAGGCGTAGGCGAACATTGTCTTCATTGGAAAGCCCTTCTTGATTGAAACCTTGAATCATCAGATGACTTGGGAAGAGTTCATCCGTAGGAATCCCTAGCTCTCTCGTGGTCTTAAGAGGTAGTATATTGACCGCCGAGCCATCATCCACCAAGATGCGATTCACTATTTTTTCATTAACATATCCTTTAATGAAAAGAGGTCGGTTATGGAGTTTTGATCCAAGCAACAAGTCCTCATCGTTGAAGGATATCTCTGTTGTGCATACACCGTAAGATAAGTTTGAAGAGTCATCATGATCAATAGGGGTTTTCTCTTCATCAACCTGATAGCAAGCAACAGGTATATTTTCAATTCTTTTCATTTCTGTTGGCATGTACTCATTCAGTGTAACAGGCTTTCTTATACTTTGAGCTGAAAAACCCTCCTTTCTAACTGGTATGGATTTTTGTTGAGTCTTTCGGCGTATCGGCTCACTAATCGGCTTCCTCACCATCGAGATCCTCATTCTTGTTGGCTTTGTCATTTGTATGTGCTTCCTCCTTCCTCTTCTACGCGTGACTAAAGTCCATCCTTCATCATCATAATTTTCAGACCATTCAGGCTTCAAGTCGTCAACTTGAGGTGTGAGGGTTATACATGGAGTTTGACTTGAGGATACAGTGAAGCTCATCGGGAAAATGGCATCAAGTCTTATAGGTTCATAGGAGCCGAAACTTATTGTAGAGAGTGATTGACATGGTCCTGACTTAATCGTGGTTATGATATTAGAGGATGCTACTTCATCATCAAAAACGATATCTCCATTCTCGTGTAGCCTCATGATCTTGTCTTTCAGCACAAAACACTTCTCTACGGGATGACTGATTAAGCGATGATATTTGCAATAATTCGGATTATCTACTTGGTTTGCTTCTTCAGGGCGTTTCACCTCCGGCAACTCAATGATATTTGCCTCAAGCAGATCATCCAGCATCCTAGATATGTCTGAGTCAGGGAATGGATACACTTTTTCCTGTCGCTCTTTCAATGATGGTTTCTTTCTTTCACCCCTTTGAAAGGTAGTCGGCGTTGCATGATCATTCCTCTTAACTCCAGTTGGTACCCTTACAGCGGTCGAGTTAACTACTAGCGATTGCTTTCCCTCGACCTTCAGAGTGCTCTTTTCGAATCTATGACCTTCAGGCTTATTTCTTTTAGGCTCTTGCATAGGTAACGATGAACTTTCAGCCGCCGCAATGCTAAGTTCCATATCATGTGCACGAGTAGCCAATTCTTCAAAAGACTTTGGTTTGATGCCTTGTAGGATATATCGTAGTCCCCAATGCATCCCTTGAATACACATGTCTAGTGCAGAAGTCTCGGTGAGTCGATCTCTACAGTTGAGGCTAAGGTTTCTCCAACGATGAATGTAGTCAATGACAGGCTCTTCCTTCCACTGTCGTGCATTAGTGAGTTCAATCATGCTAACCACACGACGAGTGCTGTAAAAGCGGTTAAGAAACTCACGCTCCAACTGCTCCCAAGTATCAATCGAGCAAGACTCCAAGTCAGTGTACCAGTCAAAGGCATTACCTTTCAAGGAACGAACGAACTGTTTTACCATGAGATCACCATTAGTCCCGGCATTGTTGCAAGTCTCTACAAAGTGAGCTATATGTTGTCGAGGATTTCCCTTGCCATCGAACTGCTGAAACTTTGGTGGTTGGTAACTTAGAGGCATCTTTAATAGGTCGATTCTTTGGGTGTACGGCTTCACATACGAATATGAGGGTTGAATCGAGCTTTCCACTTGGTCTGTGATGGCTTCCTTGATGAGTTCTTTTAGTTGATTTGTGGTGAAGATGCCATCAGTAATACCACGTATATTCTCCACAGCTCCGATTGCAGACTCCTCAATGACTTCTAGTTGATTTACATGAAAAGCTTTGTTAGTTGAGGTTTGGCCTCTTTCGTTCAAGCTCTCGAGTTTGTTCATCAACTTTGCTATCTCGTGGTCTTTTGCCTTGAGTGAAGTCGAAAGTCCCTCGACGAGTTTTGTCAAGTTAGCCACTTGATCTTCTAAAGATGTTGTCTCGGTCATCATCACTGACATGGTGCTAGAACCCGAAGCCTTATTTGGTGATTGACACGGAGAAGTTTTCATAGGTGAATCGTCAAAGTCGCCTTGAGTGCTGAAGACCATTTCGCGCGCCTCACTTGACTTTTGTAGTGGAGTTGCTTGTGGCTTCATCTTTGAGGCGACATCTTGTGCCCCCCTTGCATTCGAAGTTGATGTCATCTTGAGGATCGGCCCAGTTTGTGCATACAACTCGACGATGGATTTTGTCTTCAATGGCGGGGTTGAAGAATCTTCAATAGTATGTTGGGGACTTGAATCAATGGCCTTGTTGCTTTTCGAAGCGACAATGGTGATCATGTTCCTCCTAGTTGCCATTGAGAGTTCGTTGAAAATTCTTTCTTGAAGGGAAGAGATGAAAGGTAGAGATGTCCCCAGCGGAGTCGCCAGAAATTTGTAGACACAATTTTGTTCACCTGAAATTAAACAAGCACACGTGTACAAATATATGATTTTATTAAATATATGAATGGGTACAATCTCTATATAATATATTCTATCAAAAGAATATGGCAATCCTTTGATTCTTCCCTTGGATTTGATGTATGGTGACTTGATTTATTTGAGTAATCAAGCCAAGATTTGTGCTTTGCAAGAACGCGAATTTGGGCGTGTATTGCGAAGCGAGATGTTGTGATTTGATGCTTTGAAGAGTACCTTGATTTGTCTTCAAAGTGTTGTCGAAGAACTCTTATGGGGCGTTTTGGCTTGATCCAACAGAGCTTCGTTCTTTGTAGACTTCAAGCGTAGATGAAGGAGGCTTGAGAACTCTTTGAGAGAGAGCTTCCTTGCTTGAAGAGTTTATGGTGGAGGCTTGAGAACTCTTTGAGAGAGAGCTTCCTTGCTTGAAGAGTTTGTCTTGAAGAAAATTTTGTATCCTTCTAGCATTCCAACCCCCTTCTTGAAAGGAGCGTGGTCGCACCTTCTTGTTGAAAGCTCTACAAAGTCGTGCTTGATAACATTCTAGTCGTTGTTGTGCCTCAAGATGTTTTTCGTCTAAAGCTTCAAGCTCTTCAAGGCGTAGGCGAACATTGTCTTCATTGGAAAGCCCTTCTTGATTGAAACCTTGAATCATCAGATGACTTGGGAAGAGTTCATCCGTAGGAATCCCTAGCTCTCTCGTGGTCTTAAGAGGTAGTATATTGACCGCCGAGCCATCATCCACCAAGATGCGATTCACTATATTTGTACACGGGTTCTAGCATTCCAAATTTGGCTTGAGAACTCTTTGAGAGAGAGCTTCCTTGCTTGAAGAGTTTGTCTTGAAGAAAATTTTTGTTCACCTTGATTTGTCTTCAAAGTGTTGTTGAAGAACTCTTATGGGGCGTTTTGGCTTGATCCAATAGAGCTTCGTTCTTTGTAGGCTTCAAGCGTAGATGAAGGAGGCTTGAGAACTCTTTGAGAGAGAGCTTCCTTGCTTGAAGAGTTTGTGGTGGAGGCTTGAGAACTCTTTGAGAGAGAGCTTCCTTGCTTGAAGAGTTTGTCTTGAAGAAAATTTTGTATCCTTCTAGAATTCCAACCCCAAACTCTTCAAGCAAGGAAGCTCTCTCTCAAAGAGTTCTCAAGCCTCCTTCATCTACGCTTGAAGCCTACAAAGAACGAAGCTCTATTGGATCAAGCCAAAACGCCCCATAAGAGTTCTTCAACAACACTTTGAAGACAAATCAAGGTGAACAAAATTGTGTCTACAAATTTCTGGCGACTCCACTGGGGACATCTCTACCTTTCATCTCTTCCCTTCAAGAAAGAATTTTCAACAAAATCTCAATGGCAACTAGGAGGAACATGATCACCATTGTCGCTTCGAAAAGCAACAAGGCCATTGATTCAAGTCCCCAACATACTATTGAAGATTCTTCAACTCCGCCATTGAAAACAAGATCCATCGTCGAGTTGTATGCACAAACTGGGCCGATCCTCAAGATGACATCAATTTCGAATGCAAGGGGGGCACAAGATGTCGCCTCAAAGATGAAGCCACAAGCAACTCCACTACAAAAGTCAAGTGATGCGCGCGAAATGGTCTTCAGCACTCAAGGCGACTTTGACGATTCACCTATGAAAAAATTCTCCGTGTCAATCACCAAATAAGGCTTCGGGTTCTAGCACCATGTCAGTGATGATGACCGAGACAACATCTTTAGAAGATCAAGTGGCTAACTTGACAAAACTCGTCGAGGGACTTTCGACTTCACTCAAGGCAAAAGACCACGAGATAGCAAAGTTGATGAACAAACTCGAGAGCTTGAACGAAAGAGGCCAAACCTCAACTAACAAAGCTTTTCATGTAAATCAACTAGAAGTCATTGAGGAGTCTGCAATCGGAGCTGTGGAGAATATACGTGGTATTACTGATGGCATCTTCACCACAAATCAACTAAAAGAACTCATCAAGGAAGCCATCACAGACCAAGTGGAAAGCTCGATTCAACCCTCATATTCGTATGTGAAGCCGTACACCCAAAGAATCGACCTATTAAAGATGCCTCTAAGTTACCAACCACCAAAGTTTCAGCAGTTCGATGGCAAGGGAAATCCTCGACAACATATAGCTCACTTTGTGGAGACTTGCAACAATGCCGGGACTAATGGTGATCTCATGGTAAAACAGTTCGTTCGTTCCTTGAAAGGTAATGCCTTTGACTGGTACACTGACTTGGAGTCTTGCTCGATTGATACTTGGGAGCAGTTGGAGCGTGAGTTTCTTAACCGTTTTTACAGCACTCGTCGTGTGGTTAGCATGATTGAACTCACTAATGCACGACAGTGGAAGGAAGAGCCTGTCATAGACTACATTCATCGTTGGAGAAACCTTAGCCTCAACTGTAGAGATCGACTCACCGAGACTTCTGCACTAGACATGTGTATTCAAGGGATGCATTGGGGACTACGATATATCCTACAAGGCATCAAACCAAAGTCTTTTGAAGAATTGGCTACTCGTGCACATGATATGGAACTTAGCATTGCGGCGGCTGAAAGTTCATCGTTACCTATGCAAGAGCCTAAAAGAAATAAGCCTGAAGGTCGTAGATTCGGAAAGAGCACTCTGAAGGTCGAGGGAAAGCAATCGCTAGTAGTTAACTCGACAGCTGTAAGGGTACCAACTGGAGTTAAGAGGAATGATCATGCAACGCCGACTACCTTTCAAAGGGGTGAAAGAAAGAAACCATCATTGAAAGAGCGACAGGAGAAAGTGTATCCATTCCCTGACTCAGACATATCTAGGATGCTGGATGATCTGCTTGAGGCAAATATCATTGAGTTGCCAGAGGTGAAACGCCCTGAAGAAGCAAACCAAGTAGATAATCCGAATTATTGCAAATATCATCGCTTAATCAGTCATCCCGTAGAGAAGTGTTTTGTGCTGAAAGACAAGATCATGAGGCTACACGAGAATGGAGATATTGTTTTTGATGATGAAGTAGCAGCCTCTAATATCACAACCACGGTCAAGTCAGGACCATGTCAATCACTCTCTACAATAAGTTTCGGCTCTTGTGAACCTATAAGACTTGATGCCATTTTCCCGATGAGTTTCACTGTGTCCTCAAGTCAAACTCCATGTATAACCCTTACACCTCAAGTTGATGACTTGAAGCCTGAATGGTCTGAAAAGTATGATGATGAAGGATGGACTTTAGTCACGCGTAGAAGAGGAAGGAGGAAGCACATACAAGTGACAAAGCCAACAAGAATGAGGATCTCAATGGTGAGGAAGCCAATTAGTGAGCCGATACGCCGAAAGACTCAACAAAAATCCATACCAGTTAGAAAGGAGGGTTTTTCAGCTCAAAGTATAAGAAAGCCTGTTACACTGAATGAGTACATGCCAACAGAAATGAAAAGAATTGAAAATGTACCTGTTGCTTGCTATCAGGTTGATGAAGAGAAAACCCCTATTGATCATAATGACTCTTCAAACTTATCTCACGGTGTATGCACAACAGAGATATCCTTCAACGACGAGGACTTGTTGCTTGGATCAAAACTCCATAACCGACCTCTTTTCATTAAAGGATATGTTGATGAAAAGATAGTGAATCGCATCTTGGTGGATGATGGCTCGGCGGTCAATATACTACCTCTTAAGACCATGAGAGAGCTAGGGATTCCTATAGATGAACTCTTCCCAAGTCATCTGATGATTCAAGGTTTCAATCAAGGAGGGCAAAATGCTATAGGAAAGATAAGGCTTGCGATGCACATAGAAGATATGGAGTCCAATGCACTTTTCCATGTCATAGATGCCAAAACTACCTACAATATGTTGCTTGGGCGACCATGGATACATGAAAATGGTATCATCTCCTCAACACTCCACCAATGTTTTAAGTATTGCCGAGATGGACAAGTAAGAAAGATAATGGCAGACACCGATCCCTTCACCATAGCTGAAGCTCACTTTGCAGACGCAAAATTCTATTTCAAGTCAAATATGATGGAAGAACCACAATCACCACCTGACCACTTAGGAGAAGGAATAATTGACTCTAAGAGCTCAAAAGGGCATAAGTCATCTACAAATGAAGGGGTGTCTCAGCCAACAAAGAATAAAGGAAAAGAAAAGGTGGTAGAAAACTTGGTTGACAATAAACCACCACGTAAAGCCGCGGTACTCCGATATATTCCAGTATCAGCAAGAAAAGAGGGTCAGTCTTCTTTTGCAAAAGATGAAGAAAAGATCAGTAAAGAGCTTGAAAACTTGACCTTGCCAGCTACTAATCTCGCCTTGAACAAGGTTT
The DNA here is from genome assembly GCA_027405865.1 of Salix purpurea. Lineage (NCBI taxonomy): Eukaryota > Viridiplantae > Streptophyta > Magnoliopsida > Malpighiales > Salicaceae > Salix > Salix purpurea. The sequence continues at coordinate 13,813,489 of JAOWLH010000002.1, read as the reverse complement.
CAAAACCTTTACTAAAAGGGTTTGTTCATCAAACTGAGTCGGTGGTGATAGATCTTAAAGGACTCCCTGATAAACGGTCAAATGGCTTTGATCCCAACGCTTACAAGCTTTTAGCCAGGGCTGGCTATAGTCGGGAGGACATCAACGAGATATCAAAGGATGGTGATACGACTCAACTTGAAGGTAAACAAGTTTCTGCAAGGACTAGCAAGGCATGGAGAGTGAAGAAAACTTCTGGCAAAACTTTGAGGGCTGGTCTTGGATATGAGTCTTCCACACCACTGTATTTTCATATTAATAAAGAAGCCTCACGATACATAAATGTGGAAGAAGTGAAGGACAAACAACAAGGTCAGCCGACACCTCTTAGAGTTTCAGTCTGGGATCGTCTTGGTGGAACTACAAGCCGTGCTCCTGTTTTTACTAGGATTGAAACCCAAAATAAAAGGGTGCTAAAACGCACATCAGTATTTGCAAGACTTGGACAATCCATGTCAAAAGAGACAGGTTTGATGGGTGATTCAAAGGTTCTTCGTAGCCAAATACCTTCACGCATGAAGAGACAATGTGAATGGGTGGTGAGTGCTGAAGAGACATTGAAAGGAAAAACACGCACAATAGTGATAACAAACCCCTCTGATGAAGAAAAAGAAGATGAAATAACGTGTCTCACTTCAAATCACATCACTATTGAAGAAGATGATAATGATATGATTGTCGTCGAAGAAGATGTTGAGGAAGCTCCATCTTCCCTGGAATCAGAAAATAAGCCTACAATGGATGAACTTAAAGAGGTTAACTTAGGAACTGATGAAAACCCACGACCAACCTTCATCAACGCAAACTTATCACCTGAAGAGGAAGCGAATTATATGGAACTCCTGATGGAATATCGAGATATCTTTGCTTGGTCCTATGATGAAATGCCAGGTTTAGACCCAAGAGTTGCTGTCCACCAACTAGCAGTGAAACATGGGGCTAGACCTATAAAACAAACTCAGCGTCGCTTTCGTCCTGAACTCGTGTCACAAATTGAGGCTGAAGTCAATAAACTTATCCAAGCAGGGTTCATTCGTGAGGTCAAGTATCCTACGTGGATTTCAAATATTGTGCCAGTAAAAAAGAAGAATGGCCAAATGCGTGTTTGTGTGGATTTTCGCGACCTTAACAATGCTTGTCCCAAAGATGATTTTCCACTTCCTATTACTGAGATCATGGTAGATGCTACCACAGGTCATGGGAGATTAACCTTCATGGACGGTTCATCTGGCTATAATCAAATTCGAATGGCACCCGCAGATGAGGAGAAGACGGCTTTTCGAACTCCAAAAGGGATATATTGTTATAAAGTTATGCCGTTTGGCTTAAAGAATGCAGGTGCCACTTATCAAAGGGCGATGCAGAAGATTTTTGATGATATGCTTCACCAACATGTTGAATGCTACGTTGATGATCTCGTAGTGAAATCAAAAGAAAAGGAAAATCATTTGCAGGATCTTCGTTTGGTGTTTAAACGATTACGTCGATTCCAACTAAAAATGAACCCATTGAAATGCGCATTTGGTGTGTCCTCAGGCAAATTCCTAGGGTTTATAGTTCGACATCGAGGAATTGAGATTGATCAGTCTAAGATCGAGGCCATTCTAAAAATGCCGGAGCCAAGAAACATCCATGAGTTGAAGAGTCTCCAAGGAAAATTGGCCTATATACGGAGATTTATATCTAACTTAGCAGGTCGATGTCAACCATTCACCCACTTAATGAAGAAGGATACATCATTCTATTGGGATAAAGCTTGCACTAATGCTTTCAACAAGATAAAAGAATACTTGTTGAACCCACCTGTCCTTCGAGCACCGGTACAGGGACGCCCACTTATCCTCTATATTGCGGCTCAAATACGTTCCTTAGGAGTATTGTTGGCACAACAAAATGATGAAGGCAAGGAAAGTGCTCTCTACTACCTTAGTAGGACATTAAATGGGGCTGAACTGAATTATTCTCCAATAGAGAAGACATGTCTAGCATTGATGTTTGCAATCAAGAAGTTAAGGCATTACCTCCAAGCGCATTCCATAAGATTAATCTCCCGGGCCGACCCCCTCAAGTACATCATCTCAAGACCAGTATTATCAGGAAGATTGGCAAAATGGGCTTTATTGCTTCAAGAATTTGAAATTGTCTACGTCCCACAAAAAGCTATCAAAGGGCAAGCACTAGCTGATTTTCTAGCTGATCATCCCATTCCCGATGAATGGAAGTTCTCTGAAGACCTACCTGATGAGGATGTTCTGTTTATTGAACTGTCAGAACCATGGAAAATGTTCTTTGATGGCGCAGCACGACAAGATGGAGCCGGTGCTGGGGTTATATTCATCACACCAGAAGGGGAGGTCTTGCCTTTCTCCTTTTCACTTACCAATTGCTGTTCTAATAACATGGCTGAATATCAAGCTTTGATTCTTGGGTTGGAAGGCTAGAAGGATACAAAATTTTCTTCAAGACAAACTCTTCAAGCAAGGAAGCTCTCTCTCAAAGAGTTCTCAAGCCTCCACCATAAACTCTTCAAGCAAGGAAGCTCTCTCTCAAAGAGTTCTCAAGCCTCCTTCATCTACGCTTGAAGTCTACAAAGAACGAAGCTCTGTTGGATCAAGCCAAAACGCCCCATAAGAGTTCTTCGACAACACTTTGAAGACAAATCAAGGTACTCTTCAAAGCATCAAATCACAACATCTCGCTTCGCAATACACGCCCAAATTCGCGTTCTTGCAAAGCACAAATCTTGGCTTGATTACTCAAATAAATCAAGTCACCATACATCAAATCCAAGGGAAGAATCAAAGGATTGCCATATTCTTTTGATAGAATATATTATATAGAGATTGTACCCATTCATATATTTAATAAAATCATATATTTGTACACGTGTGCTTGTTTAATTTCAGGTGAACAAAATTGTGTCTACAAATTTCTGGCGACTATGGGAGCAGTTGGAGCGTGAGTTTCTTAACCGCTTTTACAGCACTCGTCGTGTGGTTAGCATGATTGAACTCACTAATGCACGACAGTGGAAGGAAGAGCCTGTCATTGACTACATTCATCGTTGGAGAAACCTTAGCCTCAACTGTAGAGATCGACTCACCGAGACTTCTGCACTAGACATGTGTATTCAAGGGATGCATTGGGGACTACGATATATCCTACAAGGCATCAAACCAAAGTCTTTTGAAGAATTGGCTACTCGTGCACATGATATGGAACTTAGCATTGCGGCGGCTGAAAGTTCATCGTTACCTATGCAAGAGCCTAAAAGAAATAAGCCTGAAGGTCATAGATTCGAAAAGAGCACTCTGAAGGTCGAGGGAAAGCAATCGCTAGTAGTTAACTCGACCGCTGTAAGGGTACCAACTGGAGTTAAGAGGAATGATCATGCAACGCCGACTACCTTTCAAAGGGGTGAAAGAAAGAAACCATCATTGAAAGAGCGACAGGAAAAAGTGTATCCATTCCCTGACTCAGACATATCTAGGATGCTGGATGATCTGCTTGAGGCAAATATCATTGAGTTGCCGGAGGTGAAACGCCCTGAAGAAGCAAACCAAGTAGATAATCCGAATTATTGCAAATATCATCGCTTAATCAGTCATCCCGTAGAGAAGTGTTTTGTGCTGAAAGACAAGATCATGAGGCTACACGAGAATGGAGATATCGTTTTTGATGATGAAGTAGCATCCTCTAATATCATAACCACGATTAAGTCAGGACCATGTCAATCACTCTCTACAATAAGTTTCGGCTCCTATGAACCTATAAGACTTGATGCCATTTTCCCGATGAGCTTCACTGTATCCTCAAGTCAAACTCCATGTATAACCCTCACACCTCAAGTTGACGACTTGAAGCCTGAATGGTCTGAAAATTATGATGATGAAGGATGGACTTTAGTCACGCGTAGAAGAGGAAGGAGGAAGCACAAATCTTGGCTTGATTACTCAAATAAATCAAGTCACCATACATCAAATCCAAGGGAAGAATCAAAGGATTGCCATATTCTTTTGATAGAATATATTATATAGAGATTGTACCCATTCATATATTTAATAAAATCATATATTTGTACACGTGTGCTTGTTTAATTTCAGGTGAACAAAATTGTGTCTACAAATTTCTCAAATAAATCAAGTCACCATACATCAAATCCAAGGGAAGAATCAAAGGATTGCCATATTCTTTTGATAGAATATATTATATAGAGATTGTACCCATTCATATATTTAATAAAATCATATATTTGTACACGTGTGCTTGTTTAATTTCAGGTGAACAAAATTGTGTCTACAAATTTCTGGCGACTCCACTGGGGACATCTCTACCTTTCATCTCTTCCCTTCAAGAAAGAATTTTCAACGAACTCTCAATGGCAACTAGGAGGAACATGATCACCATTGTCGCTTCGAAAAGCAACAAGGCCATTGATTCAAGTCCCCAACATACTATTGAAGATTCTTCAACCCCGCCATTGAAGACAAAATCCATCGTCGAGTTGTATGCACAAACTGGGCCGATCCTCAAGATGACATCAACTTCGAATGCAAGGGGGGCACAAGATGTCGCCTCAAAGATGAAGCCACAAGCAACTCCACTACAAAAGTCAAGTGAGGCGCGCGAAATGGTCTTCAGCACTCAAGGCGACTTTGACGATTCACCTATGAAAACTTCTCCGTGTCAATCACCAAATAAGGCTTCGGGTTCTAGCACCATGTCAGTGATGATGACCGAGACAACATCTTTAGAAGATCAAGTGGCTAACTTGACAAAACTCGTCGAGGGACTTTCGACTTCACTCAAGGCAAAAGACCACGAGATAGCAAAGTTGATGAACAAACTCGAGAGCTTGAACGAAAGAGGCCAAACCTCAACTAACAAAGCTTTTCATGTAAATCAACTAGAAGTCATTGAGGAGTCTGCAATCGGAGCTGTGGAGAATATACGTGGTATTACTGATGGCATCTTCACCACAAATCAACTAAAAGAACTCATCAAGGAAGCCATCACAGACCAAGTGGAAAGCTCGATTCAACCCTCATATTCGTATGTGAAGCCGTACACCCAAAGAATCGACCTATTAAAGATGCCTCTAAGTTACCAACCACCAAAGTTTCAGCAGTTCGATGGCAAGGGAAATCCTCGACAACATATAGCTCACTTTGTAGAGACTTGCAACAATGCCGGGACTAATGGTGATCTCATGGTAAAACAGTTCGTTCGTTCCTTGAAAGGTAATGCCTTTGACTGGTACACTGACTTGGAGTCTTGCTCGATTGATACTTGGGAGCAGTTGGAGCGTGAGTTTCTTAACCGCTTTTACAGCACTCGTCGTGTGGTTAGCATGATTGAACTCACTAATGCACGACAGTGGAAGGAAGAGCCTGTCATTGACTACATTCATCGTTGGAGAAACCTTAGCCTCAACTGTAGAGATCGACTCACCGAGACTTCTGCACTAGACATGTGTATTCAAGGGATGCATTGGGGACTACGATATATCCTACAAGGCATCAAACCAAAGTCTTTTGAAGAATTGGCTACTCGTGCACATGATATGGAACTTAGCATTGCGGCGGCTGAAAGTTCATCGTTACCTATGCAAGAGCCTAAAAGAAATAAGCCTGAAGGTCATAGATTCGAAAAGAGCACTCTGAAGGTCGAGGGAAAGCAATCGCTAGTAGTTAACTCGACCGCTGTAAGGGTACCAACTGGAGTTAAGAGGAATGATCATGCAACGCCGACTACCTTTCAAAGGGGTGAAAGAAAGAAACCATCATTGAAAGAGCGACAGGAAAAAGTGTATCCATTCCCTGACTCAGACATATCTAGGATGCTGGATGATCTGCTTGAGGCAAATATCATTGAGTTGCCGGAGGTGAAACGCCCTGAAGAAGCAAACCAAGTAGATAATCCGAATTATTGCAAATATCATCGCTTAATCAGTCATCCCGTAGAGAAGTGTTTTGTGCTGAAAGACAAGATCATGAGGCTACACGAGAATGGAGATATCGTTTTTGATGATGAAGTAGCATCCTCTAATATCATAACCACGATTAAGTCAGGACCATGTCAATCACTCTCTACAATAAGTTTCGGCTCCTATGAACCTATAAGACTTGATGCCATTTTCCCGATGAGCTTCACTGTATCCTCAAGTCAAACTCCATGTATAACCCTCACACCTCAAGTTGACGACTTGAAGCCTGAATGGTCTGAAAATTATGATGATGAAGGATGGACTTTAGTCACGCGTAGAAGAGGAAGGAGGAAGCACATACAAATGACAAAGCCAACAAGAATGAGGATCTCGATGGTGAGGAAGCCGATTAGTGAGCCGATACGCCGAAAGACTCAACAAAAATCCATACCAGTTAGAAAGGAGGGTTTTTCAGCTCAAAGTATAAGAAAGCCTGTTACACTGAATGAGTACATGCCAACAGAAATGAAAAGAATTGAAAATATACCTGTTGCTTGCTATCAGGTTGATGAAGAGAAAACCCCTATTGATCATGATGACTCTTCAAACTTATCTTACGGTGTATGCACAACAGAGATATCCTTCAACGATGAGGACTTGTTGCTTGGATCAAAACTCCATAACCGACCTCTTTTCATTAAAGGATATGTTAATGAAAAAATAGTGAATCGCATCTTGGTGGATGATGGCTCGGCGGTCAATATACTACCTCTTAAGACCACGAGAGAGCTAGGGATTCCTACGGATGAACTCTTCCCAAGTCATCTGATGATTCAAGGTTTCAATCAAGAAGGGGATCTTGTCTTGGAAGTAAGACAACCGATAATCATGTCAAAACGCATGGGCAGCAAGTTCCTCTCCAAATGGGACGGCCCTTATGTGGTTCAAGAAGTCTACACCAATGGAGCTTACAAGATTGTTGATGAGAATGGATTGAGGATTGGGCCTATCAATGGCAAATTCTTGAAAAGATACTATGCTTGAAATCTGATGTAGCTCCTGGCCCGCACGAGCTAAAACTGTGAAAGGCAAAAAAAAAAAAAAAAAAAAAAAAAAAAAAAAAAAAAAAAAAAAAAAAAAAAAAAAAAAAAAAAAAAAAAAAAAAAAAAAAAAAAACGTCCTTTCTTGTCAGCTTCATTAAGTTCATCAGCAGAAGGGATGACTTCATCATAAAAAGTGCCAAAAATAGGGAGGCCGCTACATGATTTTAGCTCCCAAAGAGATATAGACTCCTCGCCATTCGGGGTAGATAGCGTATTGGTAGCAGGATTCCAATGGTTATAAAAAGAAAGGATAACATTCATCTGCCAGTCATATGTAAAAAGGGATGCAAAAACTGTGTCTTGGATATCTGCCCGCTCGAGGATTGGCTCGTAATGTTGCAAAATATCTTCTGTCCATTCCCAATACTTTGGAGTGTACTCAAGCGCATCGGAAATTGGGAAATAGTCTTTGCAAGTAGCATTTCCATCACGTTTATGATAGTCTAATGAAGGCAGATCAGCTAGAAAAGTTGTTGAATGTGGAAAGGAGGACTGAAGTTGTAAAACTGATTGAGGCGAGCCACCGTGACCATGAAGTTCATAGGAAGCCTCTGATGACCAGGAAGTCAAATGCTTGATGCTTTCGGAAGGCAGCTTCTTAGTAAAGGGACCAATGGCGGGTTCATATACGCGAAGGCTTGTCAGACGATACTTCTCCTCAATTACTAAGAATCTTTTAGTGGAAGAAGAAGAATTCTTGAAAAGCACCATCTAAAAAAAAAAAACAGAGGGAAGACATACAAAAATACATTGATTAGAAGCATATTTAAAAGGAGAGGGGCAAAATTATAAATCCCATGATATTTATATGTCCTAAAAAAAAAAAAAAAAAAAAAAAAAAAAAAAAAAAAAAAAAAAAAAAAAAACTTTTCAAGAATTTGCCGTTGATAAGTTTCTGGAAGCGGCAGACTTGATAAGTTTCAACTTTAAATTCTTGCTCAGAATGACAATACTTGACATAAGGCTCTCTGAAAGAAGAAATACTTAAAATTCTGTTGAGTATTTGGAATCAATTGCAGGATCATAGTGCCATCCACACGGTTCTTCAAGGTTCGGTTCAACTTTAGTGCAACAGTTCGGCCATTAAAGAGCAATTTAGACATTAAAGAGCAAGTTTACATCCTCACGTAGATCAGCCATAAAGAACCTCAGGAAAATTCTGAGTATAAAGTAACCATCGACCAGCAACATTTTGGCAAGATCATTTCCGCTGTACTCGTCGATTGGTTCGGCATAGCAAGCTCGGATGTGTGTGTCAAAAGGTAGGATGGCTTTGCCATATTCATCAGGATGCTTAGCACGAGCTGGTGTTCGGGCAAGGAAAGACAGCATGTAGTGCAATTTGTGAACTTCCATAGCCACCACGCCCTGCTCTCCATGAGGAAGAGGTCCGATAGAGATGATGTGAGGACCATATGCATCGTGAGTCACGGCCAGAAGGATATTATAAGTCTGAGATGGTAGAGATGCTTTGGCGCTGATGTCTGGACGCCAAGGATGTTTAGAAAACACTGGTGACAGGGATGTTAAATCCCTTGCAACAACTTCGGCCATGAATAAACCTGATGAGCAAGAAATTTGCGGTTCTGGACCACTGATTTGAAGATCAAGCAAATTCACACGTGAAGTTTGAGAAAATACATGAGTGGAACCAGTTCACAAGCTGAAGCAACAAAGACGAAATTCTGCTTCCACGTGTTTGTAAACACAATGGACATCCAAGATTGAAAGTTTTGGCAATGCGGGTAACAGTAAAGAAAAGTAATAAATGGAATCTGCATAAATCTTCGTTTTCTTCGATTTGAAAAGACTCTGGCAAGATAAATAAGCTATCTAGCAAAATCAAGTAAATAGCCATTAAATGTTCAAATCAAAACCTTAAGAAGAAGATTGTTGGCGGCAAGCTGTTCCTCCACAGGAAGCAGTCCTGACTTTGAAGACAATGGTCCGTAAGGCCTCTCCAGTCGAAAAAATTCTTCCTACAGTCGGGAAAGAAAAGAATTAACCTAGAAAAACAGTAGATATGCGGGGTAAAAAAAAAAATTTGCTTACCAGGCTATCACCAATCTCACGTCTGGTCACGAGGAAGACTTCTTTGCTTCGAAACTTTCAGTTATGAGCAACATGAAGGCTGCGTGGTGGGTAAAAAAAAAAAGGGAGGGCGATATAATGTTCTTTTATAGCCTCCTGAATGACTCTTTCCTAATCTAAAATAAATCTTTTCTTATTCTGTGAGAGCAAAGTTAGCTTCCAGTACAGGAAATAGTTTGTTATTCCCTTTCTTGATAATTCATTCACGCTGGACAATTCATCCAATCTCGAAGAAAAAGAGTCAATTAAGCTAATTCGGCTATTAGTACGGGAGGTTCTTTTGTTTCTTCCAAACAGCTATTTAGAAAAGGAAATCATCTAATCAGAGCAATTTACGTGCATGGATTATTTTCCTCTCTTAAACATCTTTCCAGGAAATTACGTTCATGAATTGTTTTCCTCTCTTAACATCTTGCCAGGAAAGGATTAAGATGAATTAAGAAGGGAGGGCACGGTTACCAAGGCAATGGGAAAAAGGAGTTGCAACTTTCATAGTTCATAACTTGTTGACCGCTACTCGGAATCACAAACAGATTGCGTTATTGGATTCAGAATAACGAGATCTTCAAAACAAGATATTACAGTGACTATTTTCAGTGAAAAAAAATTCACGCAGCCCGGTCAAAGTGTGGGTTGTTATTCGGGCATAAAGATAAATTTTGTCTGGTACTGCATATGATGCAGCAGTCTCAAATGAACAATTGGACCTGAATATTCTATCATTTGATTTGATAAATCTCAATCAAGATCGAGCCATAAATTTTCAATTTTTGATTATCATATTTTATTTTCACAATAAGATTTATCTGCTTGTTGTAAGAATCTAATATGATCAAATCAAATTTTAGTCGGAAATATAAAACCCTCATAGCCATATTTTCGAGACATGCCCACTTGTTCCAAAAGTAAGTGAACTTGTCTCGAGGGGGCATCTGTAGAAACACAAATTTTCCGCCAATCAAATTTCACCATGTGTTATTTTATTCTTTATTTTAAAGAATAAAATAAAATTGAAATAAATGACATGGAAAACAAATGAGCCTTCAAATATTTCTTGGCTAATGAAAAGTTGATATTTGAAATGAGATATTCAAGATATTTCATCATAAAGGCAAGATTTTGTCAATAAAGACAGACATAAAGGCAAGATTTCGTCAATAAAGACGGACATAAATGCAAGATCCTGTCAATAAAGACCAACCAATAAAATTACGCCACGTGGCATTGGAAAAAGACCTGAGAGCCCCTACATATCTCTATAAATAGAGGGCCTCAACCTAAAGGCAAGGGTTGTTGGAATGCTAGAAGGATACAAAATTTTCTTCAAGACAAACTCTTCAAGCAAGGAAGCTCTCTCTCAAAGAGTTCTCAAGCCTCCACCATAAACTCTTCAAGCAAGGAAGCTCTCTCTCAAAGAGTTCTCAAGCCTCCTTCATCTACGCTTGAAGTCTACAAAGAACGAAGCTCTGTTGGATCAAGCCAAAACGCCCCATAAGAGTTCTTCGACAACACTTTGAAGACAAATCAAGGTACTCTTCAAAGCATCAAATCACAACATCTCGCTTCGCAATACACGCCCAAATTCGCGTTCTTGCAAAGCACAAATCTTGGCTTGATTACTCAAATAAATCAAGTCACCATACATCAAATCCAAGGGAAGAATCAAAGGATTGCCATATTCTTTTGATAGAATATATTATATAGAGATTGTACCCATTCATATATTTAATAAAATCATATATTTGTACACGTGTGCTTGTTTAATTTCAGGTGAACAAAATTGTGTCTACAAGTACGATTAAATGTCTTTGTAATGAAAGTATTTTTCAATCAGGATAGTTTATTTACAGAAAAATAAAAACCATTCATAACTTCTTTTGGGATTCAAACTTATTATCATTATTATAGTTTAAATACCTTTGGATAATATACGAGTGGCTACTGTGTAAACTATAAATGGCAAGGGCAGCAGGTGACGAAGATATTAAATAATTATCTCATCTAAAAAAACTTAAATTATTATATGAAGTTTCAAAATATTATTTATATTATTCTTTAACATATCCTTTTAAGTGAAAAATTTTTGGGCTTGAAACTTGCACATGCCCATATTATCTTGTGCTTGATTTTCATCAAATAAAACTCATGACTACTGGATCAATAAAGTTCTGATATCATATTAACAAATTATTCTATTCAAAAAAACTTAAACTATTCAAAAAACTTAAACTATTCAAGCATAATTTATATTATTTTCAGGATAAGCTTATCGATGGCAGGAAAATAAAAGTAGAAGAAAGAGAAATCCAGCCACAACGCAACTTATCACTCTCCATGATTGCTGAACACTCCTGGCTTGTTCATCCAACGAACAAGAAGAGGACGATATTGATTGTCACATGGGATTGATTGAATTATCAGAAAGCCATTGAGGGGCTGATTATATAATTCTTTCTAACATGTTGCTGAAAGTTAAACCTTTGCGCAAGTAAAAAAAATTATATAATAAAGTAAAGGGTTGCTTATTTTTTATATATAAATTATTTATTTTGATGTTTTAATATGTTGATTTTAAAAATATATAAATTCTTACAAGGAAAGTTTTCTTGTCTAATTTTAGATTCGGAAAGCATAGAAACCATAGCAATGCTGAGAAACTATATCTTGTGATTTTCTTCTCTCCTGTTCCCATACAAAAGAAAAATCTGAACGAGTGGCAAGTGGGTATTAGGCCTAGCGGTTGAAGGGACTTGTTTCCTTCCTCTATACCAGGTTTAAGTTCCACCATGCATGTCTGTCACCCCCGTGGTGTCTTACATGCTTACTGGGTTTGCAGAATGTTTAGTGAGTCCGGAAATTAGTTATAGTGCGTGTAAGCTGACCCGGACACCCCAGTTATATATAAAAAAAAATCTCAGATAGGCCCAACAGGCAATTGCCTATAAATACCATTACTTTCCAGCATAACTCGACACAAACACTCTTCCATCCCATCCCAACTCACTTGGTGTACTGTTAATTTCTCTTCGCCAAGAAAATGGGAAAATCAAGCATTGCCATTTTCTTATGCCTTCTGCTGGTGCTTGTTCTGCTAGGACAAAACCAGGTAAGGATCCGCAATGCTGTCTCTTTTGTTTTTTCAAGAAACTTTCACTTCAATTTGCGTTCATGCTAATGATCATATTGAACTGGATTGTCTAGGCTCTTACAGCACCAATCTCAGCTTCACAGCCACAACGACAAGGCAGCCATGCAATGGTGAGACTGTATCTATACACACGAGCCCTAACTAGCTTCTTCAAACCATGAATGTGCACTATATTTTATTATTTCAAAGCTAACTCCTTTCTGGGTATTGCAGTATGGTGCCACTCAAGGCAGTCTTCGTCCTCAGGGTGAGTTCCCTTTTCTCTTTGTTGCTTTCCATTTGTGCTGACGAAGAGATGAGTTTAACCGAGTTGTTGTGGACAGAATGTGCACCACGGTGCACCACCAGGTGCTCGGCGACGGCGTACAAGAAGCCATGCCTGTTCTTCTGTCAAAAGTGCTGCGCAAAGTGCTTGTGTGTGCCTCCTGGCACGTACGGGAACAAACAGTCTTGCCCTTGCTACAACAACTGGAAGACCAAGAGAGGAGGGCCCAAGTGCCCTTGAAAATTTCGTGTTTCTACTGGACCGTCTCCTTCCAGCAGCTACCTAATTTATCAGTGATTGCAATCTATGTAACCAGTCAGAAATCACTTCCCTTTTTATCACAGACCCTATTAACATGAACTTCTTAATTATTATATGTCATTAGAATTAAAAATGTAGCCTGGTCGGAAATTTTATGAGGTTGACATCGTTATATTTTCTTCCCTTTTTTTTATATCTGTAGTAATTCACTGCTTGGTTGCAAATCATAAATATTTAAAAGCCAAGCTTGAACAGATTTCAGATTTATGCAAGAAAATAACACCCCGATAAGAAAGGCTCTGACGAGCAAGCAGCAGTGGTGGTCTAAGAAACCAGAAGGCATGAAACCTAATCCTGCCCATGGATACACCCCCACACATGGGATGAGTTCGATTAATTGCAGACTATCATAGTAGCGTGATCACAAAAGGGCTGTCATTTGAACCAGCAGATCTCAAGTTCAAGTAAATACGTGTATCTTTTGTAAACACTTGGAACAGCCAGGATTTTACTCATTTACCTGAGCCTATAAAATATGCTTTCCAGGAATAGAGTTTCCTCGTATCAAAAAATAAAGGTATATTTGTCTCCTTTCATCAGTTCATAACTTTCATCAGTTCATAAATATTTGAGAACTATCAAACAACCACCGACGTCCATGAAATTTACATTTTGTATCCCGTCCCCTTTATTTATATCTGTGGCTGTAGCTGTGCATATTAACTCTCCGTCTATCGACAATTAAAGCAATGAACTAGACCTGTACTTTTTCGAGCAGACTTCCCTTGCTGGGAATCAATTTTCAATCTCCCGTTCGTTAAGAGAAAAGGATCACGAATGCGCATCAGTCCTTGGATGACAGAAACAGGATCGGAAAATTTCCTTGCACGAACAGCAACATGCACGCTATTTATCAAAAGATTAATTATATTAAGCCAGCCAAATAGATAGCCAAAATATACACAGTTCTTGCGAGCATAGTTACTTGATAATGTAAGGATTCAAAAGACAAACCAATGACTGAACTAGGGTGAAAATTGCACACCCAGTTCAAGTCTTATTTTATCTTCCAATGAGGATAGATTAATCATCACATGATAGTGAAGCACGAAGAGAGAGGGCACCATTTATGCTGTTGAAGGAATTTATGAAGGTCCAACATATATGGTATGAAGGTGAGAAAAAAAAAACGGCATCGATCGAATATAAAAGCTTGAGCCTTAAAGCTTGTGTTGGACTTGATACAAAACGAAAAGGAAAAAGGAACAGAGAGAGAATAGTGAGTGTTGAAAGAGCTTCCACATCATTCTAGCCGGAAGTATCTGCTAGAATTTAATTTTTTTAATATTTAATGAATAAATTTAAAATCAAGATAAATTTTATGGAACAAAAATATTTTGCAAGGAAAATAATTAAAAAGTTACAATTATAGAATTTATATTGCATCAAAATATTTTTCTAAATATTATTGTTCAATGCTCTCTTAATAATGAACATTTATTAAGGTTGTTAAAGCTAATACATATTATGTTTTTTCCTTCATAATTGGAAACAATTGATCTCATTAGCAGAGATATATATGAAAGGTGATCAGAACTAATATGTAAGTACTTGTTGGATTACATGTACGTTAAGTTAAACTAAACCGTATAAAAATTTTATATGGAGATATCATGTGTCAATGTAAAGGCTTATGTAACGATTGTGTAAATGATATTTAGACTTGATATCAATAAGTTATATTATATAGTGTATAAGAAGTGTTATGTATTGAACATCTTACACATTATCTTGCTAAACATAAGAAATGAGCAAACATTAGATATATTATGAACTTTAAAAAACAACCACTACAGCAATACCACCAAGTAGGTCTCTCTATGTGTGGTATCAAAATCAATTAGACTTAAATTAAATCAAAAAATGAAATACAAATGTAAAAGAGAGAAAAGGTAGAAAAGACAAAAGGTACAGACACCTCGTGCCTAAAAAACTTTTGTCCTTCCCCCTCCGAGGTTAAATTTTAACCTCCTTAATCCCCTACCAAAGGTATCCAGAGACTTAAATAGGAACTGACCTAAGAAGTCCGAGCTGTGAGTTCTCAGTCAGCTTTCAACTTTTATCACCTGATGTGAGACCATGTGCATGCGGTAGTGAAGAAGGAGTCCAACTTTCCAATTTGCAAAGATGATTGGTTGCCACATGAGGCCAGTTTCGAGAGCATGGGGTTCACTCAGCATCTCCTACCAAAAATCAGACATAAATTAAAATTATCAGAACTGGCAGCCTAACTAGGGTCTGGAATGCATCACAAAGGGCCACCAAGGGAGATGGAGAAGGAAATGGAGCAAAAAATGATCTATCAAGAGGAATCTGAGATTCTAATAAGTTCAGTAACGCATTGCAGTTTTTTACTATGCCCTACTCCTTGACTCCAAAACTTTTCAGCATTCTTTTTACTTGTAATCATTTCAAAATGGAAGAGGTACTGTTGCACATACCTATTGTTAGTCACTCTATAGAGAAGGTCTTGGCTAACAATCAGAATCAAGTTAGAGATTTGTGAACATTGCTCTACAAGCTCTGCTACTTGAAGAACTAGATGACAATATGCAAGAACAAAATGATATAGGAAAGCAAAACATAATAATGGAAACCTTACAGTCAAGCTGACTGAGAACAAGACTAACAAGGTTATACAGACCCAGAAATGTTCTTGGGTATTTTTACTTTAATGTACTTGTTACTAAAAAATCAACAAAACATTAAGATTACCTCTATTAGAATGTTCTTTTAGCTGAGCGAGGGCTACTGCAATCTTAGCACCAACAAGTGCATTATTTTTCACAAGTGCAATGTCTGAACTTGAGTTAAGATCAACTTCACAAAATCACAACAGCAAAATTATAAAAATGAGCAGAGCAAGATTATTTATATGTCAGTTTCGTGGCCACAAAATAAAACTTCCCAAATTTGAATACCAGGTGTTAAGAACAAGTAAGAGGATACTAGATGCCAGGGAGGCTCCTCCAGTGAGTTCGTTCACTTTTGCAAGCAAGAATGGAGTTTCAGCATTGCCAGTTATATTCTTGTCCCTAAGTATCCAGTTCCATATATGTAAAACTTGAAGCGAAATAGATAATAAATTGCAAAAAAAAGTTGAAAACAAAATGGAGCTGAGAAGTTTCCAACCTAGCTTCTCGAAGGGCAATTTGTATAGCAGACTCAATTAAGCCTCCAGAAGCTGAGTGTTCCTTGGGGATTGGAACTGCAATTAGAGTTCCAGTTCCAAGCTTAAGTTTCAAGTTAGCATCTGCAATTAACAAAGAAAGGAAGCACAGTTACTCATGATTCTTCTCATTCTTGCATGGGTTGAGGGTGGAATAAAGGTAAATTGAACAAACTTTTTCACTTGCCTATTAGCCGAGCACAGTCATCCGGGGTGTCAACACGACAATGTACCTGTATTATTTGTCATAAATCAACAAGAAAAATTCATAAGATCATATGCAATTGCATGTTAAATGAAAACTTGCACACACAATGTATATTAGCAGGGTAGAAGCAACATTTTTATGGCCACAGGCTTTTTCACGAATGCAGCATTATTTTCAGATGCATGTGTCATTTTTGTGTTTCTCTTGTATACAGAGACCATGGCAAGATTTATCAATCTTTTTTGGGTTCATCTTGTGAATACCCCATGTCCTAGGTTCTGCTCCTTGAAAATCTTGGACTTAGGTGGACCAAAAGTAGCCTCAAATATTCTGCTATTGTAATTGGTAGGTGCAGTGAGCACAGCTGATATGGTTGATTTGGTCCACCTACACCATTCTATGCACCCTTGTAAGCAAACTTGAACCATTATTTGTTTCTCAGATTGAAAGAAACAGTATTACTTCAAGGGACCATAACATAGTAGGGATTTTTTCCCGCAGACAGATAATATCAGGGAAAGCCATCAGGTGGTGCAATCCTAGAAAGAGGGCATGAATTGCAACCTAACCTAACAGATTTAACCATACTCGCGATTTGCAAATTGCATCTTGGAAATCATTTAATGAGAACAGGTGTACCTTGCAACCGCTTCTCTCTGTGAAAAATGCGGGAAACTCGTTGGTATTATAAGCAGCAACACAGACACCCTGAGTCTCCTGTATTATTAAAACTGATATGAGCATCTGAAATTGAATTGCTTCCAAAGTTATACGGGGTAAAAAAGGTGGCGTATACCAAATATTCTAGGGTTCTGGGAATATCCAATATAGATTTTACTCCGGCAGAGATTACTGCAACTGGAGTCCTGCCAAGCTCTGTAAGATCAGAAGATATATCCATTGCTGCCAAGAAAACATAAGAGAAATGTATATCAATTCCAGCAATCAAATAAGGTTTCATGAAAATCACCCCCTCTTCTTCCAGACCAGAACAAAGCTTGCTTGTATGGTCAGAAACAGGTTGGCAGTGGATGTGTGTTCCAAACATCACATTATCACAATGAACAAGTCATAAGAAATGGGTGCTCTCAGTACACAACACTGCTATCAATGCAAGGCCGGCCACATCAACAGGATAGAGATGGAAGCTAAATTATGGAACTTACTTTGCTCACCGTGTCTATGTACTCCCCCAATTCCCCCAGTAACAAAAACATGGATACCAACCTGTATGGGTTAACAAGCAAAACCCACGTTAAGAACACATTTGAACCATACAACACATGCTGTTTATTTGCAGCAAAAGTATAAGAAATTGAAACGGAGAGATCACCATGGAAGCAAAAAACATGGTTGCGGAAACAGTAGTAGCACCATTCCCCCTGTTAGCCACCTAAGAAAGTAAAAATAAGAATGTAAATTTAGCTGCAACACCTAACAAGCAATCAAATATTACAGTGTTGGTTTAAGGATTCCATATATCAAGCATGCAAGGGGTAACAGAAAAATGAGCACAGGAATTACCCAGGTTCCAAAATAATATTACTCCTTCATTTGCTCAAAATCGTTGTAGGCAGTTGCTTCGAGATTCAACTTTTTAGCTGACAAACTTATTACTTAGCTAATTCTTAGCAATCAAACTTACTACATGAAAATCAATGAGAAATTAATTTGCACAACTGGTTGACTTCTTTGTCATGAGATCTACCTTGATCAACAAACAAGGTGCAACCAAAAGTAGTTTTCAGCATTATTGACCTGGCACATTGATACCAGATCAAAACACTCCCTCAAGTGCGCAATAATAAAAAGTGAGAAACTACTCAGAGCTACATTGCAGTTCTTTTATGCATGCGCATTACAAGAGAGAGAAAATGCATTCACAAAGTGAGTCATATTCAAAGCTACTCACAACATGTGCAATGTCTCTCCGAGCAGTCTTTTGTGCTTTAGTTCCAAGAGTAGCAAGTCTCTCTAGCTCTCCCATACTCAAACCTAAAAACATAGCGTGCTTAGAAACAAGAGAAAATTACATTAAAAGAATAGTAATTATCTTACAGCAAAGATAATTCATATCTTCCACAATTGCAGCAGAAAGGGTGAGAGAAGGGCAAAAGACATATCCAGTCCCCTTCAATCCCAGCCACAACCAATGTAAGCATAGCAAAGAGTTTTATACTGCTGGAAGAGTTTATTGTGTCTCCTTGTAAGTTAAACTGAATAAAGTGAATAAGCATTGCGTGCAGTATTTAATACATAGAGCTAGAAAGCATCAACATAACACCAATTATCTTTTTTTATTAATCCAGAAATAGAGAGTTCTTATTGATTCTGTGACAACAGTCTACTCTTTTAAAGTTCAACCCCCTAAACTTGCCAAGCCATTCTCTAATTTTACAGAATTGGTTAATATGTGCAGGCTCTAGTTCCTAAAAGGTCTCAAATTTATTTAACATGTATCATTAACAACTGGTCTGTAAGACCACCTTCCTCAGGATTCAGCTACCAGGTTTGGTATGAGAAATACACAGAAAAAATGTCACTGGATTAATCTAATTCCTAAATTATCTACAGTCAATTCAATGATTTTACGTATTTGCTGTGTTGACTTATTGAATGAACATGTGGCAAGTTTGCCACACTATTTAAAAATATCAGGAGAGATCTCTCCATCCAGTTCATATTCTGCGGTCCATTTTACTTTTACCAAGTCAAGATAATTGCAGCACAATGATGAAGAGAACCTTCTCATCACCATGCACAGAAAAATGAAAAGAGAGAGTTTAACATAGAAATACCAACGCAAGGTACACCATCCAAAATGGCAACGGTGGCAGGAACTGCTCCATTCTCCCTCACAATTGCCTCCACCTCCTTTGCTGTTTCCAGGTTTTTAGGATAAGGCATACCTGTCCATAACTTAAAACCATCAGAAGCCATGGCAAGCAATAGCAATACCCAGAACGTATTTACAAAATGGATGCGAAAGATTGAAAGAAAGCTGAGCACTTTCTATATCTCATTTCAGGCAATATGACTGCACTGTAAAACCATGGACTTGATACAGGAAAACGGGCTATCAAAAGAAATTAAATTGCACGCCCGGAATTAGAAAAAAAGGTTTAAAATTTAACAAAAATAATAAGTTGAGGAACATGAAAAGGCACACCATGAGAAATAATAGTGGATTCTAAAGCAACAACAGGATGCCCAGTTGACAGAGCTTCAGCAACCTCTGGAGATAGTTTCACCAGCCCTTGTCGAATCTGATAACAATACCATTAAGTTAATAAAACCAACAGGTAAAAAAAAGATGATGGATATCTTGCCTTAGAGTTTGAGTGTGGAGGTTGAAGGTGCCTCTGTAAATTCGATAATCTTGACAGAGCTGATGACGAAGACTCCATCTTTTGTTTTTACCAAGATAGTAAGCAGAACTGCAGAAGAAAAGAAGGGGAGGTTGGTGCTGGTGGCGTCTACTGAAGACCGGTGTCAGATAAACAGGTCCTTTTATGTTTTGTTTTTTCTCTTATGGTCCTCTTTACCTCTCCATCTCCATGTACAATTAATTTAATTTTTAGCTTTATCTATTTCATTTCAACTGGTGCTCTGTTTTATTTTAATTATAACAGTATGTTTGGGTTTTAAAACATATCAGCATTTTTATTTAAATTTTAAATATAATTAAAAAAAATTAAAAGTTGAACTCTCAATCCATTATGTAAGTTTATAGATAATTTGGATTGACTGTAAAATTATAATTTAATTACAAAAATCCAAGATAATATATTTTAAAAATAATATTAAAATTATAACATATTGGATTGATCATGTTCAACATGGTTTAACCTTCATAATTTATAACCTAGATCATAAGATTATAATAGCTTTAAATAAAGCAAAATAGAATAATTATAAAGTTCAATTCTTAATAAATTTATTGTTAAATAATGAAATTAAAAAAATATAATATAAAAATAACAAAAAAAAAAATGAACATTTCAAAACAAAATCATAAATTTAAACAAATCCATAAATATATCATCATCAATCTCGTAAAGCTTTTATAGACTCTGATTCTTCTAATATTTTAACATGGAATATAGAAATATATCAGAAAACTTATCGTAAATTGCAGTGTAATCCAATTGTCAAATTGATAATGTAAAACTATATATATATATATATATATATATATATATATATATATATATACACACACACACAAACACACAATTTGGTGTGAAATATGGATGGAAATATTTGATTAAGAATTTATGAAGATAATTGATACACAGATTTTAGATATTAGGAATTTCTTCTTCTTCTTTTTTCTCATTAAAATTAAACAAAAATTAGCATGAGAGGAGAAAAGTTGAAATTCATTGTTCTCCACACAATCACAAGCGGCCTTTTGAGGTTAACATGGAGCTTTTGTATTTCGGCCATTCATTTTTTATTATTTTTTATTGACATTTTAAGACACTGGAAGACATTCATGTAAATGAAATCTCTGATGGAAACATAAGCATCACAAAATCCAACCGTTTTCATTCTTTTCTGCGACCTCTGCCACTTCCTTTGTTCATGGCTTCCAGCCTCTCCTTCACTGCCATCCCTGACTTTCCACTTACACTTGCAAAATTCTCAAACCACCCTCAAAGAATCCATCCCTTTCCTCTTCTACCTCTCGACACCTCTTCCAAGTGCTTTGCTAGCTCTAGAAGAAGGGTAACATCACCATTAGTTGCTCATGCGGTGAAAGAAAACGTGATCGATCAGTCACCGAATTCAGAGGCTGCCCTTGACTCTGAAACCACCACCCCTTCGTCCTCCAAGCTTGTTCTCGTCGTTGGTGGCTCTGGTGGTGTTGGTAAGCACTTATAATACTCTGCAACTTTGCTTACCTGCAAATAATACTGCATCCACGTGCTCTAATGATACTGTTATTCATGAATTAACAATTTGTGGTCCTGTCTTTAGATTTTGGGGTGTGAGTACACCTTTTTTTATAGTACACACTAACATTTTGTAATCTCATGGAATGATTGATGTATGTGGTTGATTGAATAGTTGTTGCTAGCTATTAGTAATAAATCTTGTGCTAAGAAGATATCTATCAGTCATGGAACTGGGAGGAAAAGAAAAGGGAGTGAAACTGAACTTCCTCATTAATTAAATTTCTCTTGTTTTGTTCAATGAGTGGAAAAGAAAGGGAAAAATTATAATTTGTATCTTTTACTATACATTATTAATTTAATATGCAGCTTTGGTAAATCTGCTGACTTGAGTTACAAATTTTGAATCAAGATTTTGTATTTCCGTATTTTGATTTCCTCTCGCAAGTGTGAGGAAGCTTCCTTCACTTCCTCCTTTCCCCTCCTCATTTTAGCACCCATACTATAAATTAAACTTCCTTTATTTTATATCCTAGACTTTCCCTCCACTTACGTTGATAAGAAATCATGTTTGCCATGAATCCAGTTATTGTTTCCATTCGTGCAGGGTATCTGTTGATTGCAGGACAGTGTGTTAACATGCAAGTTTTAGCACAGGACACTGTGTTAACATGCAATTTAGCCTACTAGTTAATTGGTGCAATTGTAACTGAATGGTTGTGGCCAAGCCTTCAAACATTATATGATGAAACAAACGGGTACACCATGGGTCACATTTAGAAATTATGAAAGTACATTGTGGGGCGTTATATGATGAAACAAACGGGTACACCATGGGTCACATTTAGAACTTATGAAAGTACATTGTGGGGCGTAAGTAACTTTAAAGCTTGGGGAGGGGGAATGACTGGATTTCAAGTCCCTTTGCTACTTTAAGAACAGGGAACAGCATAACTTTTACGCATTCCCCGATCTTTTATCATGGCAGGAACGTCTTAGTTCCTGTTAAGCTCTGAATTATCAGTAATGCAGTTCTTGTGACTGATTCTTTGTTTACATTTTACTGTTAGATAGTTCACTAAGGTAGCATTTAGTTAATGTCTCGTAACAGAAGAGACATGGACAATGGGACATGTCTCCCTGTCACATAAATTTACTCAAAAACTGTCCGAGAGACAGATTTATTTTGTGTCTCTTTTGTCCTAGTTTTTTCAGTCTCATGACAGTAACCAAATGCTATCTGTGTTGCTTCCTTTTCAGGGCAGCTTGTAGTGGCATCATTGCTAAACCAGAATATTAAATCACGTTTGTTACTGCGAGATCCCGAGAAAGCAATAGCATTGTTTGGAAAGCAAGATGAGGAGAAACTGCAGGTGCCTATTTTATCTGATTTCATCTGCTGATTGACCTTTCTTTCCATTTCATTACCACCTTATACCATTTTCATTAGCATTCTGGTGCGTATAAATTCCTTGCTACAAACTTGTTTTCTTTCCTCAGGATGTAAAACTTGATCATAAAGAGCTGTTAAAACTGTCTAGGTATTTAAAGGAGACACTCGGAACCCTGAGGATCTAGATCCATCTTTGTTTGAGGTTTGTGTCCATCTACCTATATTTTGTTTCTCATATTTCTGGAGGATGCCAAAAATACTTGGCTAGTTTACAAGTCTAGTTATTGAAGTTCATAAATTTATATTGTAGGGAGTCACACATGTGATCTGCTGCACTGGGACAACAGCTTTTCCTTCAAAGCGATGGGATGGAAATAATACACCAGAAAGAACAGGTCAGAATTTTACCAACCGCACATTATGTTGAAAGTCCTTAACTTTCTTATAACCTCAACTCATGAAAATACACGTGCGTGCGCGCACTACCTGACAGAAGTTTATGCCTACATTGACTGTGTTATTTCTTCTGAAGATTGGGAGGGTGTCAGGAATCTTGTTTCTGCATTGCCTTCAACACTGAAAAGAATTGTTCTTGTTTCATCAGTTGGTGTAACCAAGTTCAATGAACTACCATGGAGGTGAGACTGAGTTGTATTTGCAGCGGACCTATAGCTTGACTGTTTGAAATCAATAAATCAAAGAGTTGATTACATTAAGCAACAAATGAATAGTGATATCCTTTCTGATTATCCGTCTAGAAATACTTAATTGTAGCAGGAACAGATTAACAATAGTTTCAAGGTATCTGGCTAATTGAAGTTTACTCCATATAAAGTTAAATCTATCCGGGGTGGTTGGGCTGGCACACTTTCATTAGAGAGAGAGAGATTTATGCTTTAATTTGGCTTCTAGACTTTTACTTGACTAAATGCAGCCCTTTGTTTCTAACCTTGCAATGTCTTGGGAGCCTGTATAGGCTAGCATATTTGAATAAATGTAAGGACTCATCTATTCTTCGGTCTCTGGAAATATTTGAATGCTGCTTAAAGTGGATATCAACCCCCGAGCTTCATTTTCTAACAGAACAAATGAAACATCTGCTACCATGTTTTGTCTTGGATTAGATTCATTTGTCTCATTTTGTCTCCTTGCAGCATTATGAATCTTTTTGGCGTTCTCAAGTATAAGAAAATGGGGGAAGATTTTGTTCTCAAATCTGGTCTTCCATTTACTATAATCAGGTTTGGAAATACTTTACCAGCTTGGTGTTGGAAACTTAGAGATTTATTTTAGGAAATACAGAAGAATTTTAATTTGCAGCGCATGTCTATATGTTCTTACATGTATGTTTTCAGACCTGGTAGATTAACAGATGGACCTTACACATCATATGATCTAAATACCTTGCTCAAAGCTACTGCTGGGAAAAGGTGTGCAGTTGTCATTGGTCAAGGTACACATTCTTGTTATATTTTTAAGATGGTGACTTGACCCATGGAGCTTGAGTTTTCTGCTGCTTTCTAGGATTGCCAAACTTGGCTTATATTTGAATTGTTGGACAGGAATTGAATTCAAATAATACTAATTTCTATGCCACTAGGGTGGCCTGAGAAGTTGATTTCAAAAATTAAATCAGGCAATGATACTAGTTTGTAAAATCCGTAAAACTATAATCCATTGGTCATTGACGCACATGTTTTACTTTCTGGTGAATAAGGTACTATCAGGAGGGGAATTGTGGTGTTCAGTGTTATTGCTATCTTGGAATTTTTCTTTTTATGTTCATTTGGGATCTGAAGTGTGCAGCTTGGAATTTAATTCTGCATCTTTTTGCGACAACAATTCTATCATAAACCTACATCGCTTAGGATAGACTGAACATAATAAAATATTTTTTTATACAAATTTAATGCATGATAATGATACTGGCTGATATGCATCAAAACTATCTTGTTGGGTTATTTTTCGTGTTTTTTCTTGACCATTTCCCAATGATAAAATCCTTTCTTTTTTCATCTTGCCATTTTGGTACTTTTTGAAAAAGGTTGGTGCCTTGGTTTTCTCAAGCTTCATCATGAATTAGATAATAACAGAATCCTTCTCTAACAAGGAATCCTTTTGTAATAAGATCTTTTGGGATACAATTATGTCAACCTTTCAATTGTTTGAAGTGGCAACACTTATGTTTTGTATGCTTTGTTTGCATCCAACATCCCTTGTATTCTCCTCTCTTTCACATGATTATTCTTTTTATTGAGTTTTTATCTGGGTTTGCAGGAGATAAGCTTGTTGGAGAAGCTAGCAGAATTGTGGTAGCTGAAGCTTGCATTCAGGCATTGGACATAGAATTTACCGAAGGTGAAATATATGAAATCAACTCAGTTGAGGTATGTTTGTAATGAAAATTACTCCATCACTATTATGGAACAATAGAGTAATTGGTTGTCAAAAGTTTCAGTCCAAATTGTTTTCCCTTTTAGGTGCCCATAGGGTCGATTTATGATGTTGATAAGGTGCATACAGGGTTGTTTTATTGCTACACATAATGACTTCAACGACTTCAAATCTTTTATTTTTTCTCTACCACATGAACTTTAAGACAAGTTATTTGACCTTACTCCTGTGTGGTGAATATATGAAGGTACATTCACCACCTTTGACAACTAAATCCCGTAGGCTGTGATATCATTCAATCACTAAATTTTGGCTGACTGGACGAGTTATAATTTGTTTCCACTCCATTTGTGTGTGTTCCTGCGGTCCTTCCCAAACTATCCATTTCCATATTGTTGTTTGGTTATCTTTAGAACCATCTCCTGTGGACATGATATGAGGTGTTGCTTCATAATTGAACCGAAGTTATTACTTGTGCAGGGAGAAGGTCCTGGATGTGATCAACCAAAGTGGAAAGAGCTATTCAAAAATGCTCAATCACAATGACGTGCTTTGATGAGAAATGTGGAGAAGAGTATACAAACTATATAGACTGTCTAGGTGAAACTAATGACTTTCAGAGCTTAACTAATGACTTTCAGAGCTTGTATAGTATTCTCTTTTGTTTTAACAATTAAAGACGGGAACATGCACCATCCTGTGAACACAGAAGATTGCATATCACTACTTTGTTGTTAATGTCAATGAAAAGCTAAAAAGGGTGTCATTTTTTTACAACTGGGAAATGTATGTTGTGTTTATACAAGTCATTGTCTTAGAAGAGACAAGTTCGAGAGGTCTCTTCTTTTCTTCCCTTCTCTAAGTTTGGCTCTTTTTGAGTGCTGGATTTCGATTCAGAAATAATTGAAACAGCCCTTCCTTGGATATTAATCATAGGAATATTCAATTTTTAAAATAACTTAATTCCACCAAAAAAAAACAGAGAGAGAGGAAACCATTCCAGGAAATGCTTGGAAAAAAAGTACTGCAGGGATTTAATGTACATTTATCCATAGAAATGCCTAACCAAAGACAGACATTATCTACAGAAATGTAGTCTGAAGGAAAATTAAACAATAAACTTGAAAAGGAGAAGTTTTCCCCGAATCTGGAGATTTGTTCTAATTTGGTATTCCCTTCTTTCCATCCTCATCAGTGCCATCTCCTACTATTCTCTTCCAGAACCAATGGTTCTGGAAGAGAATATATATCTCCTCTATTGGGACTTGCTTTGTTTCTGGAAGGAGAAAAAAGATGAAGGTGCCCATGAAAGCGACCAAGCCGGCAAATATAAGAAAAATCCCATAACGAAGATGGCAGAGAGACACGAGAAAGCATTGTGCTATCACAGCTGTGAAGAACATGTTGACACAGACAACAACGCTTTGGCCAGCTGATCTTGTCTCCAGTGGAAAGATCTCGCTTGGAACTAACCACCCTAGAGGACCCCATGACCTTCCATAGGCAAAGCAAAACAAGCAAATGATAATGACGAGGAATACGCTGATTGCTTTCGAGAGAGTTACTCCTTGTCCAAACTTCAGGGCCAGAGTTATGGCCAAAGCCACCTGCAGATTGAACAATTGAGTTAGTATTCAAGCCGTGGAGAAATTGATAAAGAATTGTCTGAGCATTGGCTTGTTCGGTTACACTAATTACCATGTAGCAGAACATTTCAATACTAGCTTCAATAAAGAAAGTTCTTCTGCCAAATTTGTCTACTAATGCCATTGACGTGATGGCGCCAACAACAAGTGCACCACTAGTAATGACAGATGAATAAAGAGAAGTTCCTGAGCCGAACCCCAGGCTTTGGAAGAAGACGGGAGCATAGAAGAGTATAGAATTCATTCCGGTGAGCTGTTGAAACATCGGTATTCCCAGAGCGCCTATTATCAATTGGGGGCGATTCTTCCGTGTAAGAAGATTCCTGAAAGGGTTCTTTATGGCTTTTGCTTCGTTACTTGCATCAATAAGATCAGCAAACTCAGCATCAACGTTAGATGTGCCTCTAACTTTCTCCAATACTTTTCTGCCTTTTTCTAATTTTCCCTGTTCTACAAGGCTGTTGGGGGTCTCAGGAAGGAAAAGAGCACCTACACCCATTAAAACTGCAGGGATTGTAGCTGAACCAAGAGATAGCCTCCAACCCCATGGATGGATTTTTTCAGTTCCGTAATTTACAAGGTTAGCCACAAGGATCCCCAGGCAGGTTGTTAGTTGAAACAGCTGATTATATCGGCCACGGGATTTTGCAGGAGCCATTTCTGACAGATACAAGGGAACTGCCTGTGCCATTAGAACAAAAATTCTGTAAGAAAATCAAGAGGCATGCTATAATACTTTTGGCTTAGGGATCATTAAGCATACCTGGTTGCTGAAACCAATGCCTACCCCAAGAAGTAACCGTCCTATGATCAGCATCGCAACGTTCATTGCAAATGCATTGATAATAGCTCCAAAAAAGAAGCTTAATGATCCAAAAATTATGCTAGCTCTCCGGCCTTTACTTCTGGTCAAGTGGGATGCTGCAAATGTGAAAACAAGGGCCCCGAAGTATAGAGAAGATGTAAATAGTGTAAGTGTCTGGTTGTCATATTTGCAGTAATCGGTCTCATGGAGATGCTTCTGCTTCCTTCTATACACATCTGGAAAGAATTTCCTTAAGAAATCATCCATGGAAGTCACTCCACCTGAAACAACCATTTTCATGTTAAGCCACCGTCTTCTTTTGCAACGAGTGTGAAGTGGGTTTTGCTTGAACATGAACCGATGTGAATTGCAAACATTCTATATCAGCATATTAAATCTACTTTGAACTGTGAACGGTTTGTTAAAAGTTACCTATAAAAGAAACCTGTTATCAGTTTTTTTCATAGAACAAAGCAGAGAGAAGCTGGGGTCCTACCTATATTCTGATCTCTAAATATTAATTTCTATGATCTTGAGAGAGGATATCGAGCAAATATTCTAATCAAAATGAAAAATACATGTACTAAGAACATCAATGAAGTTTCTGCTTCATCAGCCTGCACGCACAATTTCGTTTAACGAGAAAAGTCCCAACACCATATATGTACATGCAAGTATAATCTGCCGTAACAGTTTTCTCCGGAAAACATTTTTCCTATTACTATTCCCTTGCAACTATCAGATTGAAAAAGGAAGCAAAGAAAAGAAAGATTAAGTGATGGGGCTAATTTGTGGTGCTCTTTACAAAAGTCGAAAGTGATTGGCACTGCTATAAACCAACTTGTCTCCAACTTGTTTATTTTTTTCGATCCGTCACTGCTCTTACTAATTACTACACAGATGATGATAATTTCAAGAGTCAAGACCACTACTAATTTCATTATATTCTACAGTGAAGTTGCTCATGTTTTAATAAGAGAAGGGCATCTAATTAAGCAATGTTTGGACAGAAACCTAATGACCTTAAAAGTGAAGACAGATATATTTTGTTCCACAACTTCCACTCATGGAAAGAACCCACGATCCATATACATAAAAGAGAAGGCTAGAGCATAAGAGCCTGGTCAAGAAACACAAG
Organism: Salix purpurea; assembly: GCA_027405865.1. Classification (NCBI taxonomy): domain Eukaryota; kingdom Viridiplantae; phylum Streptophyta; class Magnoliopsida; order Malpighiales; family Salicaceae; genus Salix; species Salix purpurea. Next base: position 13,784,945 of record JAOWLH010000002.1, on the reverse strand, counting down.
AAGTGAAAAGATGCTAACCAGATACACCAAGATCATACCCAAAAAGGGATCCTCCCATGGCAGCAACAAGACAAGAAAAGATAAAATAACTAGTGGTTTTGTACTCGTAGAGATGAGCCCTCTTCAAGGTTGCTCCATCAGCAAACGCCCCTCCAGCCATCGCGTTCTCTCAATCGTTCTCCCTCTCCCTCTCTTCAAAAGCTAGCTATCATAACATGAGAGGACACTGACTGGGATTGGAAGGGGAGTCGAGATATAAAGAAAAAATCAGGGAAGTCTGATGTCAGTTTTTGAAAGTCAATCGCTGAGGTGTTTGCATGAATATTCAATGTTCTATGAATAATCAAATTCAAATATATCTAACAAGCTTTTTTTAATTCTTAAAAAAAAAAGCTTTACTTTGTTTTTTTTCGTCCACAAAACAAGGACATCAACTGTTGACAACTCGATTGTGTTTTTTTATTATTGATATGCACATCTAACCATGAATATATAAACTTACCATGAGGGGATACATTTTTTTTATATAATTTTGTTGCTGAGATTGTAAAATTTCCCTAGATGATAGCAAAAGATTAAAGAAGAGATTAGTGAATAGTGACAGTGAAGTGGAACACGACTCTAAACTATACAAACTCCTAGATTTGGATAAGCAGGGATTGCCAGTTTGACTAGATGACCGGATTTTCTTACTCGTGGTAAGGGATTCCTGGCATTTTTTTATTTATCTTTGACTAGGATCAATTAGTTATTGAAATCATATCAACATTATCCCTGTTGTTTTGTGGTTTGTAATTGAAAATCTACTCACCTGTCATGTCGGAGTTTGTAACAGATTTGAATTATACAGCACCACCCACTTGCAGATATGTTTTGTTAAGCTGTTGTTTATTGCATCATAGGGTCCATTTTTCTTCTCAAGTGCCAACCATGTCTAGCTGCACTTTCCTGTCCGTATTCGTTACTTGATGATGGTGGTGATGATGATAGGCGGGGTAGACAATAATGTGACAATGGACCAGGCCAGATAAAACTATTTTTATTATTAGAGATTGTTTGTTTTTATATTTTAAAAATTTATTTAAGAAAAACTGGTTTTTTTTTTTGTTTTAAGTTTTTTTTTTGCTTTTATTTAAAAAATTATATTATTTTACTATATTTTTAGACAAAACCATTTTTAAAAAACAATTATCATAATACTTTGAAAAATCATGTAGATGTTGACTATATTTATTATAAAAGAAACCAGTTATTAAGGTGTGTGACATTTAAATAGGGCATCACACTCTTTGGACAATACTTGTAGATACTCCTTATGATCAAAAATGTCATTTCATTATTCGTTGAAAGTTTCATTGTGTTCTCTTTCTAGTGTTGTGGTGTTTGTCAACGATGGAGATCTGATTTGTTGGTGGTAGGTCTTTTTTATTTTCTCTCTCCTCCACCAAAATTATAGTTTGGTTATCTTTATTGTTGATATTTCAATTTCAATCTTTATTCTTTTTATTTATAATTTTTATTATTGGTCTTTTTGTAAAAGTTGTATTTGTTTTCAATTTCATCCTTCAATCTCAATTTACCACATGTTATATTTTTCAATTCGGTTTTTATTCTTTTTATTTATGTTTTTTCCCTTGGTCTTTTTGTATTGGTTTTTAATTTAATTCTTCAATCCAAAATAATGGTATTATGTTTTTTTTATTTTGGCCTTGTGGTTTTGATTTCTATTTTTTTCTTGATTTTTTTTAAAAGTTATTATTCTTTTCAACTTCATATTTTAATCAAAAAAATTATTATTTATGTCAATTTTGATCCTCATGCTTATTTATTTATTTAACTAAAAACGATTCTTTCAATTTCACCCTTCAATCATATCTTTTAACATATGAGAAATTGTAATCGAAGAACAAAATTGAAGAAAAACTTTTTTAAAAAGAATTAAGATGAAATAAGAAATTAAAAGAATAAGGACTAAAATTAACAACAACAAAAAGAGGACAATTGTATATTTTAGCTGTCGGGGGGGGGGGGGGGGGGGACCACAACCTAACAACTATAAACCCACATGAGTAACCTATTGTGAAAAAAACCACAACTATACTTCTAGGAAGACATGAGATGGTCAAATTTGATCATTGAATGCGTCGCACACACAATTGGATGATGCGAACACCACCTAATTGTTGGCATGTTTGGAGCACCCGACAAAAGCTTTTTTATTGAAAAACTATTAAAACATCCTCAATTGAATAAAAAACTCATATGAAAATATCAAAATACTCTAAAAAACAAAGCTTCTTTTTCATATTTCATAAGATTAAAATTGAAACATTGAAAAACCTAAAATAATTTTGTCTAACAACTCAACATTTCTCTGATCTTGAAAGCAAAAAATTATTTTAATTATTATGAATCTTGTGAAAAATCAAGAAAATCCAAAATCAATCGTTATATATTTTTTATTGATTTAGATGCAAAAATATCTTTTTACAATGTAAAAAATTTAGAGAAAAAAACAATTCACCTTAAACAATCTTTTAAAAGACTATTGGACCAAAGAATTATCTAATTCAAGGGTAGAAAAGGAGTTGCACAATAACAATCCACATTAATATTTTAAATACCCAGTTCGTTGAAATGCAAGCTCACCTGTAATCTTGGCTTTTCTTTTTCTTATTATTTCAGATTTTCAACATAGGATCATGCTTACTGGACTGGAGCTTATCCAGTGAATATGAAGATAAGAATAAGATAGTTTAGACGAGTCCTGAAGAGGCCTGCTGCTAGTCAACTAACAACTTGGAGGGGCAGCAAAATTGAAGGGCGATGTTATTTGACCTTCTGCAAATCAAGAAACCTGTCATGGCCCCGGCCGAAAGTCGCTGACTAGCAGCTGAATGAAACTTTCCAGGACAATAACATCTAGTTAAGCAGTACTTGAAGGGGGCAGTGTTTCTGAAATCAGACAAAAAGACAATAACCTCCGGTGCTCGTTTGTTTACGAGGTTTCCTAGTTATTTCCAAAAAGCATGGACGACAACAGCTAGTTTATGTTTTGGCTGGAAAATCATCTTCACCTGCAGTCGAATTCCTTACCAGCAGTGTTTTAATGATTGTATGTATCATGAAAGAGTTTAAATGTGGTGAAAGTTTTGATCCACCATGCTTCCCTTCTTCTCTCATCTCTAACAGATTGCCTGTTTACCACCTGCCATGGCTTGGCTGAGCAGCAGCAGCAGCAGCAGCAGCAGCAGCAGCAGATAAATAGAAGAGATCTGATGAAGAGATCAATGCCAGCCCTTGTGCTTTTTTTCTTTCTTTCCAGGAAGCACTGTATATCCCTTTCTTTTCAATTGACCCTTCTTCCACAGACCCGTCTCAGTCCTTCCCCTTCTGGGTTAATTTTCTGCGAGCTGTTTTCCCGGACAAATTTATTGCACTCAACCATATCCATGACTTTGCTTAAAACCCGGGTCACGGATGGGACATCTAAATATAGATGACTTTTCTAAATAAATTATATTTATATTATTTAAAAAATTATTTTATTAATTTTTTAAAATGACATTTTGCGTTGAAATTGATCTACCATAATTGAAGATAGAAATCTTCGAGCATATTTGGTATTGCGGTTACAATTGTGGTTAAGATTAAAAAAATAGTTTTATGAAAAATACTTTTAGTTACGGTTCATAACTGAAATTGAAGTTTATAGTTTAAACTGTGGTTGAGTTAGAGGTCTAATGAAAAGTAATTTCGTGTGTTTGGTTACTATATTTTTTATATTATTGTCAACTTGTAAAATTATTTTAAGAGATTAATATAAATTCATGTTAACATTGAGTTTTTTGCTTTTTTAACTGATATTTTTTTAATTTTATCTTTCAATATATTTGACATTGAATTGATTATGAATTAAGTTTTATTATTTGTTTTGGTTTGTTTTTTATGAATTTATTTTAGTTTAATGAACTGATTCACGGGTTTTGCAAGTTATCCCGAATATACTCATTGTTTTATTGTGTTTTTTATATATATTTTTTAATTTTATTATTAAACAATAGATTTGTTGGAAATTAAATTTTATAATTTGTTTGGTTTATTTTTCATGAGACTATTTCAGTCTTATGACTGGGTCATTAATTTGATATATTAACCTTGATTGACTAGGGTCATGGGCTTGACATGTGTAACCAGACATTACTCAAAAAAAATTAGTTTATTTTCTTCAAGGTTACATCTATTTTATAACTAGAGTTATAAATTTTACGCATTAATTCAGGTTTTTATATATAGATAGATAGATAGATATATAGAATTAAAGTTTGCAATTTATTTTAATTTTTTGTATATAGAGTTATTATAATCTTATAATATAGGTTGTGTATTTATAAAATTAAATTAGGTTAGCTTAAATTAATCTAATATTATTTTCTCCATTTTTTTTAAAAACATATATATAATCTCGAGCTGTTTTTTAGTAAATTATAGTTTTATCATTAAATTATGTTTAAAATTATCAAATCAGTTATATCAAATTAATATTAACTACAACTAAATAACTTTTGTTTATATTAAAAAAAAAAAAAAAAAAAAAAAAAAAAAACAGATAGGCAGCACATCAACTTCCAATGAACTAGTCAGGCCTGTTTATTCTGAACTTGTTAAATTTATAGATTTGAAAAATATGAGCACACGGAAGAGAATGGAACCATCGATGATCTCAGTGCCTCGAAAATGTGGAAGACAAAAGTTATTAAAGTACTTGTACGGACATGTCATATGTAAGGATAAAGAAACAGCACGTAGCACAAGTACTTTTCTTTTAGTAAACGGTGAGGTAATGTTGAGAGTTTCAGTGAAAGCTTCACTTCAATGGACTTGTGTTCTTCTTTACTGGCCACTTGCCTGTCTTCTTCACTAATAAAGCCTCCTCAATTGCTAACCAGCAGCTTAATCACTAACAGCATCGTTCCTAATTGCTCGGGCAGGAAGCGTCAGTCTCGCCATGTCTTGAGAGCCTCGGCAGGTCCCTTTTCTAACCGGAAGTTCATTCATTTCGCTCTCGACGAAACCAAACGGCGAACCCTTTTGGTCCCTTCTCCTCTCCAGGTATTATTTTATTTCTTGCTTACCTTTTTTTCTTGTATTATTTATGGGAAGCAGAAATGGGTTGGTTTTGTTTGGATCGAGCTCTTCTCTTCAGTTTGTATTGAGATTCTTTGTTGAGTTTTGTTTTTAGAGGGTTGGAAATGAATCTGGGCTTTGGTGTTTGAATTACAAAGGAGTTCATGGTAGCCTTTTTGGTCTGTAACTTGGGATGTTGAGGGGGTGTGATTTATCATACTTCGGCCATTGATTATTAAGAATTTGAAAGTCTGGCTTAATCTCTTCGGCCATTGATTATTGAGAAACTGCATTTTGTTTAAGAAATGTGAGTTTAGAGTTGAGGGAGGGATGATAAAATGTCTTTCTTTAGCTGCTTATAATAGAGTGGGTGCTTAATATCTAAGCCAAAAGATTCCGTTTTGATTTGCTTGCATGTTTTGGCTCTAGTAATTGTACTCAACGGTATTCATTGCACAAATATGAACTTTGATGGTTATACAGTTGAAGATAGTTTCTCATTCCCTCCCCAATTTACTTCCAAGGATCACACAGCATTAGAACACTAGTATCAGACATAATGACCTCTAGAGTCTACAATCCTTGGTTCTTTCAGCACTCTGTTTCAGATGGCTGTGCCTTCTGGTTTCTGCGGAAGGAAAAACTTGTGGTTGGACTGTTTATTGATTGCTCACTACGTGATCCGCCAAATCCAAAGAAATTCTTTTACTGATTGCTGCGCACTGAATTTCAATAAACAAACAAAACTCTTTGGCAGCTGAAAACAATCGATTATTTAAGTTATATATTATGATTACATATATAACAAGAACAGCTTTTTTGAGACCAGGAGAAATATAGTTCCTTGACTGCAATGGATGGAACAACAGAACTTAAAATGCTTTCATTCCAAGCCCCCAAGATGAGACTCCTGCGTAGTTTGAGCATTGAAAATGAAGCAATCAAGGTATGATTCTGTAGCAAGCTCGATTCTTTTTATGTGTTCTTGCACCCTCAAGTGTTTGAGGGGAAAAAATCATGAGTGTGTAATGTTAATTTGAGTTTTTCATATGATATTACATTTTACAGCTAAGTTACTCATTTTTGTTATTGGGCTTTGCATGTGTTCCTTTACCTGCAGCGTAAAAAGTATTTCTTGTACTTGGTTTTAATTATCACTGGCATATGTGATATGATTATAATGTAACCTTCTAAAGGAACTGATTAAACTTCTTCAGAATGCCATCCATACTTATTTAGGTTTTTTCATCACAATGCTCATGGCAGAACTAGGTTACATGCTCTTGTCCTAATCATGTTATATTCTTTTTCTCATTCCGTCCATTTTAGTTTCTCCCATCTTTCCCTGTGACTTATGATCTCGTCATGAAGGAATTTGTACTTCTATGAGCTTCTAAGTTTGCAAAAGATATCCAGTTACAGGCACATTTTGTAGCACCACAAGAATTTTTGGCTGCATGTGTTAGAAAATAATATAAATCATATATGGGGTCTCACCTAACAGTTTAAGCTTTTAGGTGAGATGGTTCTTTAACATAGTATCAGAGCCTTGTTGATCCAGCAGTCACGAGTTTGAATCTCACCATCCCCATTCTATTTGATGAAAATCAGGCACATGATAGTATGGACTTGTGCAAGTTTCAAGCCCAAAGGGCTTTCACTTGAAGGGGTGTATTAGAAAATAATATAAATCATATTTTGGAGCCTCACTTAACAGCTTAAGCTTTTAGGTGAGATGGTTCCTTAACATCATGGACATTGAACATTACTGTTTTCATCTGTAATAACTGACTTCTGAAAACTTGTGCAGATTTTGGATCTTGCTGTTTTTGCCAGACCTGAATATGATGCACCCATATTTTGTGCCAACTTTTTCACCACTGCTACCATGAACATCATTGTGCTGTAAGCTCTCTTCTCTTCCTTTCGCTGTTCTTTTCTGGTCCTGTTATAATATTCTCTCTATATATGGAACCTTTTTCTGCTTTTGTTGGGTTTTTAGTTTCTTGTTCAGCTTCATATTTCCATTTCATTGCTCAGAGTTTCTCTTGATAATTTATCTATGCAAATCTGATGTGGATCAAGGAAAATAAATGAAGCTCATCATTTGGAGATTCAGTTCTTCTCTACTGTTTCTCTGGCATAGGATGTTCCCGCATGTGTGCTTTTTTAGCTGCTTGTTTCAGCTATCACCCCCCCTCCCTCCCTCCCCCCCATCATTTTGTTGTTTAAGCTGGAACTGATCGCTGAGGTTTCTTGAACTGCTAACCCATTGTAGGGACCTCAACCCCTTGCACGATGTCATTGACCAAAGAAACTACAAGGAAAAGTACTTTAAGAGATTAATTCCTTTAGGTCTCAGGTATAGCGAGGTAACTTCAATGCTTTCTCCTGGAACATCAAATAGACAATAGACATGAATTGTTTGTTTCTTGATCCGATTTAAAATCAATGATATGGTTACTGAACACGGATTTCATGCAGCTTTTCCCTTGGGGAGGAAAGCTCACAAGCGAGTCCTTGAAGTTTTTCTCACCGATCGTGATATGGACCAAGTTTCCTCCGAGTCAGGATAGATATGATTGTTTATATTCTGCTTTCAAAGAGTACTACCAGGTTGCTTAATGGTTTTGATTCCTTTTTTATGTTACATTTAAGCTGATATGCTAATGATGAGATATAAACTGGAGTTGGAATGAGAATTGGCATGGATTTGGTGGTTCATATTTCAAATAAAATGTACAGCTCCAATTTCCGCTGGACAATTATTAGTATCCTATTCTCTTTCAGGCATGGCTTGAATTGATTGCCCAAGCACCAGAGGAGATAGATCCATCTTATATTAAAAGCAATCGTGAAGCGCAACATAAGTATCTAACGTGGAGAGCAGAAAAGGTGATCATTTCATGTCTTTTCCCGCTTTTTATCTTCTTTCACCTTATTTCATGTGGATCATCATATCTGTCAGTCCCTTGTGATTGGCTATTGGAATTCTAAAAGCACAGGTGCTTAAAGTGTTCATTTCTCTACTTTTCTTCCTTTGAAAATGTTTCAAGTAAGATCTGTAACTATAATTTGAGTGCCAATCAGCCGGGCGGTAATAAGCTTTTAAAGCCCTTGAATTGAACTTCAGAGATTAAAAATGATCATTTGAAGCTAGAAAATCAAAGGGTAGAAACTGAGACAGATTGCCATTTAGATTAACTATGTAATAAATTTGGTTCCTTGAGGTGAAAGAAAGAGAAAAATACTTGTTTTCTATGCTATTTTATTTAGCCTCATGATTCATTTGGAATAAAATGAATAAAAAAAGAATAGATGCTCGCAACTGTAAAGAGTTGTTCTAACAACTAACATCTTGAAGAGGGATTTTAGATTTTAGGCAGGATAAACTTCTGGTTACCCAGTTTTCAGGAAAAAAAGCCTGAAAAGAATCAACTCGGTAGCTAGAATTGTTATCATTAGAGTCCTATCCAAACTCATTCTTTGTCTCGAACCCTCACCTGAGAAGGAATGTTGGTGCCTTCAGGTAGATATCTTCTTCTATGGTGAAATTCTTTAATTACAGTTACAGGGGTTTATCGTTGATGCAGTGCAATTCCATAATTACAATGTTTGAGCAGATAAATATGTGGCATCTTTTAAAACTTCTCTCATTTCTGGCCCAACATATTTAAATTCTGGAAGCAGGATCCCGGCCATGGAATTCTTAAAAGGCTGATTGGAGAAAGTCATGCACAGGTATCACTCTCAACTTACTGAATCTGTTATCCATTATTTGCAACTAATTGCTGGTCCAATTCTTAACTCACATCTGCTCCACAGGACTTGGTCAGAAACTTCCTCTTCGATGGACTTGATGAACTAGGAAGTAAAGGATTTTTGGATTACTTTCCAGAATATCGCCGCGAAGATGGATCTGTAAATGAGAAGCGCAGCATCCTCGGAAAGTCTTTTGAAAATCGTCCTTGGGATGCAAGAGGAGAATTCATCGGCGATGGTATTAAAATCTAGGGTGCTATACCATCTTAGCAACGAGTTCTCTAGTTTTTCTCATCCTGTCTTTATGGTTCACCTTTTCTCTAAATTTAGGAAATTTTGCACTCGGAAGAAGAATAAAGGCATCCCCTTTGTATCATATTTTGCACTCAAGATACTGTATTTGTGTAGTGAATTTACTAAGTTTGATGCTGTATTTACCAAGTTTACGTTTTCATTAGGAAATTTTGCAGGATGCTGTAATCTTCCTCGTAAAAATAGAAACACCCCCTTGATATCACATTTTGTACTCAATTTTACTGTATTTGTGTGTTTAATTGCGAAGTTTGCCTTCTGCCAGAAATAGAAACACCCCCTTGAATCTGGAGCGTATAAAGATACACATGGATTATTCTACCTTTTCTGCGTTCCTGCTAAAACATGCCATGCTGTTGCCTCTCATCTTCCGGTCATCCTCATGACTGCGCTGGCATTCCCAGCAAGCTAATTTTGAAGTCAGATTGGATAGGTGGTTCGGTTAAGGTTTTTTCAATACTAGAAAGGGATACTCAGGCGATGATGATCAAAGATAAATGAGGTTAAATGTACTAAAACAGGATTCAAAATGAGACTGAAACAACCAGCCAAAAAAATATAACAATGAAGAAGAAAACTCAAGTCAACTGGTCAACTTGATAAATTAGAACTATGATATGAGATTGAGATTAAAAAAAAATCAAAATAAAAACCTAGTAAAAAACAAAACAATTTTTTTTTTTTTTGAAAGAGCTCACCTAGTTATTTTTTACCATCTTGCTCTTGAAATAACCACAATGAAAGAAAATTGAAAAAATAACAGCTTAAGGACAATAATTTAATGTGAAATGATAAAGCTAAAAAAAAACTCAAAAAATCTAGAAACAAAAATATGAGTTGAGCTGGATTGTAAAAACCCGGAATTTTTTTTTTTTTTTTTTTTTGAAATTTCGGCAGAGTTTCCTCTATTTTTGTTACTACCAATTTATTGACAACACTTCTATTATATGTCATCACAACTTCCATATTGATCCAATCATCCTGGAGCACATTCTCATCAAACAATAACTCAATAATCATACTTATCAATATATGCAAGTCTCATAATATCAATTAGTAAATTAACATAAATGTACTACCAGAATAATTCAAAGGATAAACAAATTCATCATTATAAGTAACAATTGCTAACTAACTACATATAAGCCTTTAAACCACATAAATACAACTTTAAGATTAAGAGTCATAATATATTTATAATAAATCTTATCTTATCATTTTGAAGATGATTTAGTCATACTAACAACTATACTTATACATAATACATCCACTACATGTTACACCTTCTACTAAATTCTTACAACACAAAAGGATTTATACTTAAAATAACGACATGAATATTACATACATGGATGTGAGTTTACATTCTTAACCTACTAGTGGTATTTACACATGTTCACAAAAGATTCTGATAACAAAATTAAGCATTCATTACATTGCTTCAACCCAAACACATCTTAAATTAGAACTACGTGATTCTTTACAAAAGTAGGTTCCACTTGGATTAAGTTCCCTAGCCCCCTCGTGGTTGTGACGTCCCTGCAGTAGTATAAGCTTTTAATGAAATGTAATTACTTAATGATAATATTAAAATAGTTTTGAGCCAATGAACTATCAATTAACCGATACACTGGCAAGATGAAGTTTCTGCATATACATAAGGAAATTCGATTGTAGAAATATAGGAATTCCATTTCTCTTTTTCAAGCAACAATATCCTTACTCCGAATATTCATATAAAGCACTCATATCTGAAGCCTACTATTCTTTCTGGACGTTGTTAGACGGAGCTAACGTTCTTTTGTTCCGGCCATCCTTTCGGATGCCATTAGCCGAAGCTAATCAATCGTTTATCCCGGCCATCCTTTCGGACGCCATTAGCCGAAGCTAATCAATCATTTATCCCGGCCATCCTTTCGGATGCCATTAGCCGAAGCTAATCAATCGTTTATCCCGGCCATCCTTTCGGATGCCATTAGCCGAAGCTAATCAATCGTTTATCCCGGCCATCCTTTCGGATGCCATTAGCCGAAGCTAATCAATCGTTTATCCCGGCCATCCTTTCGGACGCCATTAGCCGAAGCTAATCAATCGTTTATCCCGTTTACGTATTCAACAAATCTAATATCTACTCCCTTGTATTCGTATAATATTCAATTTTAAAATACCTATTACAAGTCATAAAAAAAGAGAGGTGTAAATCACCTACCTGGTCTACTCCTGGGCTGTTCTGGTCTGGACGATGGCTCAATCCCGACTGCACCGCCTGCGACATCAATGTCCAAAATCAATATTTTTCTATTTCCAATTTCTTATTCTTTACCACATATATCTCAACAACTTTCAGCCGAAGCAATGTATAAAATTCTCAACAAAATCACACATCTATTTTCATCACAAATCCCTCAACAAAGTCTCAACGAAATCACACCTTGTAACCATAATTCCAACCTATAATCCATCAATAAAATCTCAACAAAACACCATTATAACCATAAATTTCAGCACACATCATTCAATAAAATCCCAACAAAATCATACATTATTACCATAATTTCAATACATACTCCATCAACAAAATCTCAACAAAACACACATGAAATCAGAAATTCCAGCACACATCATTCAACAAAAATCCCAACGAAATCATACATTATATCCATAATTTCAATACATAATTCATCAACAAAAATCTCAACAAAATACACATTAAAACCAGAAATTTCAGCACACATTATTCAACAAAATCCCTACAGAATCATAAATTATAACCATAATTTCAATACATAATTCATCAACAAAAATCTCAACAAAATACACACTTTGAATACCGGTCAGCTCCTAAACAAAACAGCCCCCCTCTCATGATTTGTTTATTTCATTTTTTTTTTTATATATTTTCTTTGTTCTATCAATTTATTTCAGTTTACTTTACCTTAAGAAAATGAAGGGAATTTCATGACTCTTACCTTTGGTATCTCACAATTTCCCCCCCCCCCCCTTTTTTTTTTCTTTTCTTCTTCTTCCTCTCGGCAGAATCCACCTCTCTCTCAAATTCTCAACTTGACACACACATTTATCAAATATTCCCCCTTAATTTAACTTAGTTTCGGTTGTGAGGAGTGACAAAGAAGATGGAAAGAGAAAAGGATTTGGTTGTAAAGAGATAGGAAGAAAAGGGTTTCGGTTGGGAAGAAATGAGAGGAGAAGGTTTTGGTTAGGAAGAAAGGAGAAGAGAAAGGGTTCGGTGGAAGAGAAATGGAAGTTTGGCTGGGAAAGGAGAAAAGAGAGTTTGAATGGGTGGGAAAATGGGAGGAGATGGAGATGACGGGAATAATGAAAAATCCCCACTCCCTCTCTCCTCTTTGCATTTATAAACATGAACCGGTTTTGTTCTTTTTTTCTTTTTTTTTCTTTTTCTTTTTTTTTTCTTTTTTCTTTTTTTTTTTTAATTCGGGTGTTTACATGGATTCACTAGACCAACCGCTATTCTCGTGATATGAGATCAGGATAAAAAAAAACTTTCAAAAGAATATCCAAACAAAAAAACTGAAGTTATATAAAAAAAAAAATATTGAGAAATAAAATATAATATGACCTAGGTTAATTTGACCAACTAGATCTCATAATAACAAAACAACAAGAGAAGACATAAATGACAAAACTTAAAGGCTAGTAATTTAATGCAAAATAATAAATCTGAAAAAAAAAAAGCATGAAACAAATTTGAGGAAAAAACTTGAGTACACTCGAGTAAAATTGATTAATCCGCAACATTTGACATGATACCTAGATAAAAAAAAATCCAAAGGAAGAACCTAACAAACAAAAATTGAAGTTAAAAACAAAAATTGAGTAAAAAAAATGCAAATTAATCTGAGTTAACTTACCAAACTAGCACTCGAGACAAAAGAAAAGGAGAAAATATCAGATAGCTCAAGGGCTATAATTTAATGTTAATTGATTAAATTGTAAAGAAAAATATGTTATAAAAATGAGTCAATTATGAATTTTTTAAATAAAAAATACTCTAGTAATAAATTCAAAAGGCTGACTTGTTGAAATAAGTAAGTTTTGGGGCCCAAAGTTCTACAAACATCCGACTACTTAACAAGTCATCATCTCCTACCCAAGAAACATTAATAGATTTACGACCATCACATTAATAGATTATATTTTCCGTATAGGAGGAGCTGGTATTGCTTCTTGATTGCCAGGTGTCAAGTCAATAACATGCTTTAGAATTGACTGCATGAAACGGAGTTGCCATTCTAACAATTCGTTTGGGCGGTCGCTTGCTCTATACATAAAGAGGCCGGTTGGCATCTTGGTATGATCCACAATTACTAAACGGCGTTTTCATTTAAGTGTTTGGTTCAGGTATAACTGTGATGGTTTCCATGGGACCCACATAAATTATTGTTCCGGAACGCCGTTTGCACAAAAGCATGCTTTTTTTGTGGCGATTCCAGCTGAATAATACATATATATATATCTCACAGGCCACCATTTCTCTCTGCGATTTCAAGCAGCTGCCCTTTTAACAAATCCTTTAAAAAAAATCGATCTGTGACTGGTATTTTGCATGTAAAAATCGATTTGTGCATGGCTCTCTCTCTCTCTCTCTCTCTCTGTGCCCAAAACAGAACAGCCATGAAAGCCGAGAGCTTTCATCGTTGACTCCGGCCACCACAGGCCACCATTTACGATGAAACCACCACAGGAAGAACCACCTCGACCTCCTCTACCCATCGATATCGTCCGTTGAAGCTCTCGTCGTGGTCGGTGAACAGTACCGCAACCTTCCAACGCTGCCTCCGGCCACCACAGGCCACCATTTCAAAAGCCACCACCACAGGAAGAACTACCTCGACCTCCTCTACCCTTCGGTATCGTCCGTTGAAGCTATCTTGGTGGTCGGTCGGAAGCTACTGTGCATGTGAAATAAAAAAAATATATTTTAAAAATAACAAAAAAAATGTATTTTTCTGATGAAAAAAAATGACGCGTGACTTCGTTGCACTCCACAACCCTGTTTTTTTTTATTGATGGGAGAATAAAAAATAATATTTGTTTTTTTTATGAATTATTAATTACATTATATTATTATAATTATTAAATTTACAATATTTAAAAAAATTATATATATATATACCCTTTAAAGTAATTTCACAAGTTAAAAGCAATATGAAAAGCTTGGTAACCAAACACCCAAAACTGTTTTTTTTTCAACCTCCAACTCAACCACAATTTTAACCAAACACTTCACTGCTTATTTTGAACCACAGTAAAAGCGTTTTTTTTAAACTGATTTTTTTCAACCTCAATCGCAAAAGCAATGTCAAACACGCCCAAAAGGTCACTATTTTGGCGCCCATACCTTTTAGATGGCGTCCATACCTTTTAGTCACTGTTTTGGAGGGGCGCTATTTTTTAAAAATTATTTTTATTTAAAAATATAACAAAATGATATTTTTTTATTTTTAAAAAATTATTTTTAATATCATCATATAAAAATAATTTCAAAATACCAAAAAAACAATAATTTAAAATAAAAAACTTCAAAAATATTTCAAAAACAATTCTAAAAAGCAATTAAAACAGAGCACCAGTCTAGTAAAGTTGCATTTTACCACATTCACGGGCCAGGAAAGATGTCCTAGTTCCCCACCAGTAATTAAACCAAGATACAATGGGCGACTTTTGCGAGCAAATCTTAAAGTGACAAATGCAATATTCCCAGCAACATTTTTGATTTAATGGTGAAATAATAAAGTATTTTTTTTTTACTTAATGACGTAAAACCTATTTTCCTCACATTTTTTTAGTACCCTGTAATTCCAGTTATTGCTACAAGACAGCCTCTGTAGTCTGTACCAGCAGGGGGGGGAGGGAGCTGAGAACTGAATCAAATGCATTGATCCTTTAAGAACAAGTATCCACAGTTTTTCAGCATCAACCTGCATACTAAACACTCCACAAAGCTTACCATCCTCCTGACAGACCAAGATTATTGCCGGGGGAATTCATTTCAAGTAGTTGTTGGCAATCACGCTTTTACTTGTCCCCACCCCCAAACATGCCCATCATGTCTTTTGCTGAACCCATTTGCTTCATTAAGTTTTGCAAGCCACCCATGCCACCAATCTGCTTCAGCATCTGTGGAGGGAGAACTTTGCTCATGTGCTGTGCATTCATATTTCTAGACAGGGAACTCATTTCACCCTTCTTCGGAATCTTAAGCCCCTTCATTTTGCTCCAGACTTTAGCAAGTCGCTTGTACTCTTCCAACATTTCCATTACATCTCTGATTGGACGGCCAGCACCCCGTGCTATCCTCATCATACGTGACTCATTCATGAGCTTTGGATTTGAACTATCCAACTCTGCATCACATCCGTAACAGATAGATATCAGCAAAAGTACCAAATAATTTCATTCAAGTGAATTTGTCAATGCAATGCTCTCAATGTGAATTTGTCAAGTAGCACTCACTCACCTTCATTAGTCATTGAATCCATCATGGTCATGTAACGCTTAATCTTAGCCTGGCTTTCCTTTTCATGACCTTTTGGCATTAATTCAGCACTAAATCCAGGAAGCATTGAAAATACCTACAGAAGGTGACCCGAGTAGTATTAAAGTGAAAGTCACAACTCAACATAGGGAAGGGGGGGCAGGTAAAGGGGGGATATATAAAAAAAAAAAAAAAACAGTCAAGATGGAAACATAAAATCAATACTCTTGAGATTTCATTACCTAAGACAGGGCCATAGTTTACTACTTCCTTTGCCAAGTTCATAACATTTCAACAAATAGAAAATTAACCAAAAAAAATTATAAAATGTTGTCTTCTCCTTTTCTTCCATATGTCCCCGCTTATCTTCTCCTTTCTCTAAGGCATTATTGTCCTCCCTCGGAATTTTGTCATTTTTCATCTTGTTCACTTTCCGAGGTATTCTCGTTAAGAGGTATTCTTGTAAAACAAGATGTTACAATATGCTGACAAAAACTAGGTGAAATATTTGAAATAACCATATGAATCGCTATGATGTTAAAATGTGTTAGATTCACATATCTAGAGTACAACTCGTATCATCTTGGGAACCATCTGTTATGATACATGAGGGTGTTGATGAGCATCCAGATGACCATGGACAAAAGCTCACTTATTAATGGTGGGTTCATCTTATTGAATTCTGATAGACCTCTTTTTTCAGTCTACTCTAATTTTCATATTCTAAATCCAGGAGATTGTAACGCAAAAGTCAAAAATGGAAAAAGTATCTGATCACAATCCATATTTTACAGTTGTGTGAACCTTTTATTAAAAGTGTTCCAATTTTTATTGAGGTTAAATTTACAAAGGTGTGACTCAAACTAGAAACCTCACCCTTCTTGCTTGTGCCAGAATACCACTAAGCTACAAGCTCATGGTTAAACCTTTTATCTTATTTCATTTTATTCTTATAAATAATTTGCGATCCAAAATTTGAATTTTTCCAGAGCAATGAATTAAGTTGACCAGGTAACCCTTAGGACCATCCTGAGCAAAGAAATATTCATGTCACTTCTCGCTATTCATTTTAAATTTAAGAGTCAATTGATAACTAATAATATTGACTATGAGTTTCTCTAATGGCACCAGTTCCTTCAAAATTAAATGAATTAAACATCCATAATTATTCCAGTTGAAAATGCTGTATTAGGTAACAAACTCTAATAACCAATCATGAGTCTCCAACTTACAGATTCCTTAAATTAATACATATAGAAATTCAGAAGGTATTTGCAGATACACTCAGAAGCAACTTCAAGGTTTAATTTGACATAGGAATAATTATCCATATTCCCAGGAAACTTATCATCGTTCTTCCTCATTGGAGAAGTAAACAGATGGAATTAGGGAGGTTAAACAGTTTTTCCAACTGAGCCTGTCTCTAAATAAACAAATGAGATGCCTAGTACTTTCATTCTGTATCAACTGTCTATGCCATTAATTCCTCACAAAGAGGAAAGAAAAAAAAATCATGTTTCACTAAAGCTTTGCATGATAATTAGCAACTATCTACATGCCGAAACAAGAAAAAGCTAAGAAGAAGAAAGATAGAAAATCTATGTTCAGGAATTAACAACAGATCATGGAAACTCTCTCCAGAGATGATGATTTTCTCTAAACATATGCAGTGCCAATAAGTACACAGCGCTGTAAACTAGCACATTAATTATCAGTCACATGGAAGTTCTTATCAAAATTATTGTTTTTACCTGCCATGCACACGTTTGAGATGAATACTTGAAGTAGAACACTCTCTTAACAGAGATTTTATAAACAAAAAAGTGAGTAGAGAACCTGGCCAATGGGACCCATTTTTAGTAGATTCTGGAATTGCTCATACATAATCCTTAAGGTAAAGTTCCCTTCCGACAGCTTTTGTAGAAGCTCAGGCTGTTGATCCATGGGAACAACCTCCTGAATTTTGTCCATGAATCCGGACCAGTCACCCATGCCTAATAGGAAGATCATAATAATGTGAACACTATGAACATCAAAAACAATCATACAAGTTTCAGAGGTAAGTAGAACATCAAAACAAAGGTGTCATACTAGAAGGTAAGTGAATACCTAGAAGACGACTAACAAAAGGTTTGACATCAAAGACTTCAAATTCATCCATATGCTCTCCAGTACCAATAAAAATGACAGGACTCTTAGTTGCTGCGACACTGCACATGGTTTGTAAACCAGAAATCAATACAAATGCTTTAAGCAAGCGGAAGTTGTGGTATACAAGAACAACTGCCAGATTACTCACGCGCTAAGCGCACCACCACCCTTTGCATGACCATCCATTTTGGTAATAATCACAGCTCCAACTGCAACACTTTGCTTAAAAGCTTGGGCTTGATCAAATGCAGCTTGACCAATACTGCTATCCATAACAAATATAATAAGATCCGGTTTCTGGAAGACACAAAATGAAAAGGGATCAAATTTCAGTGCAATAACAATCAATGAATAACAAAAAAAAAAACACTGAAGCGTGCAAACCAACTAAAAAGAAAATAACAGACAGCTGCTTCGGAAACTTGACGCATTTCTTCAAAAAGTGCAGCTTCCTGTTTATGCCGTCCACTTGTATCAACAATTATAAGATCACAATTTTCCTTCTTAAATCTTTCTACACCTTCCTCCGCAATTTTTACAGGATCCGATTCCATGTAGCTGTATCAACAACAAGAAGTAAATAATTGATCACATTACAGGAAACCCTTTTTTTTCTCCACTTAAAAATCACTTACCTTCCATAAAATGGAATTTTAGCTTTGGTTGCATTCTGCTTTAACTGATCAAATGCACCTGCTCTAAATGTATCAGCGCAAACCAGGGCGGGTTTCCATCCTTTTTTCTGATAATAATAAGCGTATTTTGTACACGTAGTCGTTTTTCCAGACCCTAAACAATTAAATCCCATTAGATGTTTTCTCTAAGCAAATATCACAAATCCAAGAGCACGAAAATTGAAATTTTAGTGTTATCTGTTATCTAGAATAAATTACCTTGTAAGCCTACAAACATAACAACACTAGGTTTCCCTTTCTTTGGGGTAAATGAGGACTTCCCTGGGTCCAAAATCTTGCAGAGCTCGTTAAATATTGCCTAAAGAAATTGAACTCGTTAAAGTGAAATAAAATTGTGTTTATTTTTTGAAAAGTAATAAAATAAAAATTAATTACTTGTTGGATGATTCTGCGCTTGTTGTGACCAGCAGCGAGATCGTCGAGATTGACAATTTTCTTGATATTAGTTTGCATGTCCCGAACAAGCTTGAATTGGACATCGGATTGGAGAAGAGCGCGAGTGATCTCGTTCAAGCAGTCGTTTAATGCTTTCTCGTCGATGATTGTTGCATTGCTCATTTGCTGAATTGCTCGGGAGATGCTCCCTCCTAACTGCGCCAACACCATTTTTGCCTTCTTTTTTTCAGTTCCACAGGTTCAATTTTGTTTTCAAGGATGAAAACGGATGGGATGATTTTGGAGATTAGGGTTTGTTTTTGTTGAATTTCAGAGAACGATAGAGGGAGGGGTGGAAAGAGGGATTTTGTTGGGGTGTTTTTCTCTGTCTTTGTGAAAAGACGAATTTGTACAGCACTGTCCCACTGAATTATAAATTATCTTTCTATTTCCACCTTTCGGCATGCATGAAATTGCAATCATATTAAAAAAAAAAAAAAAATTTCAGTAATATTACTAGGACCTGTTTAGTATTGCGGTTGTGATTGAGGTTGAAAAAAAACAGTTTAAAAAAAAGCGTTTTTTACTGTGGTTCAAAATAAGCAGTTAAGTGTTTGGTTAAAACTGTGGTTGAGTTGGAGGTTGAAAAAAAAGCAGTTTTGGATGGTTGGTTTCCAAACTTTACAAACTGCTTTTAACTTGTAAAATTACTTTAAAGGGCATGGACATATACACACACATTTATTTATATATATATATATTATATTAATAATCATAATTTTAATAATAATAATAATATAATAATATTATTTTAATATTAAAATATTAATATTAATATTTTATATTATTATTTTATTATTTTATTTTAATATTAACAAATATTAATAGTTTAATATTATTATCTTTTGCTGCTGCCGACACTAAGGTTGATAATATTATTATTTTAATACTAAGGTTGATAAAATGTATTTTTATCTACTAAACACTCCCCTAAACCCATTTGCTTCGTCTCCCCCCTTTGAAAGTTCTCAGCTGCAGATCGAGACCCTTTGCTTTGTGACCCTCTCCCTAACCCACCCACCCACCCATGCTTTGAGACCTTCTGCTTCTAACATGCCCCCTCGGCCTCTCTCCTTACAAGCTCAATCGAAACCCATCTGCAGATCAAGACCTGCGTTTTGTGCATGTGAGAAGCATCTTGCAGCTAAAGTTGCAGAGGAGAGCAAAGTTAAGAGATGGGAGGAGGCGCAGACAAGAGGATAAAGTAGGGTTTTTTTTTCAACAATTATTTTTCCTATTTGAAATGTGTATCGTCGTTTCAATTAAGCTGGATCGCAATCTAAAAAGCTCCAAATTCCAGCTTTTCTTCAAACGGCGTTTTGGAGAGAATTTGGTGTGGGTCCCATGGTTTGAATCGGTGTTTTGATCTTTACCAAACAGCAAAATTGCGTCTCGTTTAGCAAACGTGGAACGCACCACATTGCCAAACGGGTGCTAGCTCAGCATGATACACCTTACGTGTGTTGCATTAGATGTTTTAGACTAGTGTTTGATCGTACAGTAATTATTGTTTTTTATATAAAAAATTAATTTTTAATATTAATACATCAAAATAATTTTAAATATAAAAAAATATTTAATTTAAAAAATAATAATCACTATCACGCTACCATAACAAAACAATCTCTTGTATTAAATCAAATTGAGAGATCAGATGTAGTTTGAGGTGTACATAACTTACAGCCTGGTTAAAATCTTGAGTAATATCAACTTTAACCTTTTTAAAACAAATAAAATGAAATTAATCCAATTAATCTATTTAAGGCCTATTTGTTTCTGCAGTTGTACTACTGTTTGCTCTAAATTTGATTTTTTTTTTCATTTTAAATAAAAAAATTTGGTGTTTTTAAATTATTTTGATGTGTTGATGTCAAAAATAATTTTAAAAAATAAAAAATATATTATTTTGATGTATTTTTAAATAAAAATCACTTTAAAAAACAACCACAACCACCATCCCAAACATACCCTTAGTCATACCCTTAGTCGGTAACCTAACCTACGTCTCGTACATGCATATAGCAACATCTACACCATCCTTTTCTGACTTTAATCCAATTAACCTATATATTCAAACCTAGGTAAAATTAAAAAATAAAATAACAAAACAAAAACAGTAGTTTATTTGAATTAAAATAAAAGAAGGAGGTAAATTACGTTAATCACCTCATGGTTTGATATATCATAGGCTGAATCACTCATCCAATCAAGTTTAGGATTTTTTAAAATACTACTTTTGCAATGAAAAAACCTTTTCATAAAGTAACGAGAGTAGCTTGGTTATAGAATATTTGTAATGCATGCCTATGATAAACTTGTAATAAACCTAGATATTATTTAAATATTATTATACTCACATTTTTTTTATAAAATAGGGTGTAAGGAAAAATAATATAACAAGTTATAGGTGCTGTATTGTAATGACTGAAAAATCAAATAAAAATGTTGTCGTGCTCAAATCATAGAGTGATAATGTAATTTGCCCTAATATATTTAAAAAAAAAACTCATATAAACTTAGTTTTATCCACTTTATTGCAAGTCAGGCAAATATGTAACTCTAATTTTAAAAAGAGAAAATAAAGATTTTTTTTAAATGATGATTTTAAATACAAAGTTGTTACAACAAGAAAGAGGGATTGTTGTTTCATTGTATAACTATAGATGTGTGCCAATTTCTCAATAAAATCCTTGATCTCATTGTCAAAAAAATCTATAAATAGGTTCATTACAATCTAGAAACCTTTTTTTTTATCATCTCTTTTGCATGCATTTTCACATTATTTTCATTTAATCTTATTAATTTTATTAAAATATGGTCAAATATGACCTATATTAGGATTACAAATTTGATGCTTGTTAGCTTTTAAATTCAAAGCACAAGTGATAAATATTTGTAATTGTAAACACTTAAATAAAAATAATAAAGGTACATATATCTAGATAGAAAAAAACCATTTAACATATATAAAAAAAAAAGTGAAATAGTGGCATGCTTAGCATTGGTGCCCGCACTTCACCACAAGTCTAGACTACTTGTGTTATACAAAAAATGATGTTTAGATATTGAAATTAAGTTAATAAAATGACTTAAATTGGTCATAAAAAATATGTAACAACATTAATTAAAGTAAAGACAACATTGTTTATTTTTTTGATAGTACGATGCTACCTATAATAGAAAATGAGACAATAAAAAATAAAATTATACGACAGAAGGCTAATTTTGACCATCGAGAGTTGTCTCTAAAAGTGTGTAGTGGCCCTAACATGTGAGCAGTTTCTTTGAATTTAAAATTATTATTTAAATGTTAGATTATGTTATCATCCATGATCAAATCAATATTTATTTTTTAAAAAAAAAATACTCTAATACCCATGAAACCAATTACTTGCATTTTGTTTTTAATTCAAGGGAGTGTGTGTGATTTGATTGTTTATAAAAAATGAAAATAGCAAGATACATTTGCCCTCGTTGTGTTAGATCTTTTATCCTCAATGGTATTTTTGTTATTTTACTATTATAAAAATATTGAATAGACAAAAATATAAATCAATTATGACTAATAAGTCATATAAAATATAAGAATACCCCTATCTCCAAGGCAAATTTGTTTTAAAAAGTTGTAGACATCACTTGACTATTGTAGTAAATATTGGATTGTTTATATGGCTACATGGAATCCCTTTTCTTTTTATATGTTTGTTCTTATCAATTTTATTATTATTATTATTATTATTATTATTATTATTATTATTATTATTATTATTATTATTATTATTATTATTATTATTATTATCATTGTTGTGGTTATCATTGTTATTATTACTATCATTATCGTTGTTACTATTGTTGTTATCACAACTACTATTATCACCATAATTATTATTATTATTATTATTACTCGTATAGTTGTTATCAATATTATTAATATTACTATTATCACAACTACTATTATTACTATCATCATCATCATCACTATAACCACCACCAATATTGTAATCGTTATCACCACCATCACTAATATTATTAATAATATTATTAGTATTATTGTCATATGTCTTCGTGTGATGTTAGGGGATTGTTTAAGTCATCATTTAGTTGTTTGATTCATGGTTGCTAGGAAAACACAATCAAACTAATTTTGTGAGACATTCAAGGATAATGGATTGATTAAGGCTAGGAAGGTATTAGCACCTTTAACGCACCCTACATGGGGTAAGCTGCATTGCGAGTTTTAATGTGTTTTAAAGATTTTAATTGGTAAAATTTATTTGTGTAAATAAATATGGCTTTTTTATTTTTATTATAGGCTCATGTGCTTAAAATAAATACTCAGGAAACAATTCATGTAGATGACCTAACAAGGTTCATCTATTATGAAAAGCATAAGAGTTTTTCTATGACACATGTGAAACTGCAAAATAAATATTTCAATAAACAATTGGTGGAAAAAAACTCATAATAATATTAGGAATTTTTTTGTCAATTCTAAATATTTAAATATTAGTATACTTGTAGATCCGGTATTTATATAAAAAAATTACCATTAATTCTCATGTATTAAAATTATGAATTATTAAAATATTGGTTAAATTCTCATAGATTTGATAAAATTATTATTTAAATTCCAAGATGCATGTGAATACATTTTTTTGGATTTTTGTATGAAAACATTAAACAATATTTTTTTTGTATTTTTTGCAATAAAACACATGTTTTTTTTTGTTGATTAAAACTTCTAGTTTATATATATTTTTTATCAAGTATTTGAAACAAAATTGAAATAAAAAGAAAAAAAAGAAACAACACACTCACATTCTCTTTATTTTATTTAGTTATACAACTAAAAATTAAACATGTCCATATAACAACAAAAAATAAGAAAAACTTGAATTCACACATTAATACTAAATTTATAAAATGGTCCTTTAAAATTGTCAAAATAATAATTTCCAGAAGCTACTAAAACCTAGAAATGGTGTAAAAAGCTTTTAAGAACTACAAGACAGTGGCAACAAGGGGGTCTCACACACCCAGCACATGGAACCACGAGTCATCGCCGATGATGACCAAAAATCTAGCGGATTTGAAGCATATTTGTTTACCCTTTCTTATTTGTTGACGATAAGTGTCACTTTTGTTTGCAAAAACAACATAAACACAATAATTTTTCTCTTATTTTTTCTCTATTGGTTCATCGATGGCTAGTTTAAGTATTGTGTAAGAGATGAATGTGTCGATTGGGATATATTTAGTGGTACTAGTTTTAGTCGCTAGATTTCCAATGTGTCTGCTACTATTATACTAAAGAAAGAGACTGTTGTTATGAAGGAAATTTTTAGATCACAGTGGAGCACATAATGAGATTTGCTGATGTTCATTGTGATGGAGTTGACAATGAAGAGACAATCACAAGAGATTGAAGTTTTTGGTGAAAGGTATGACGAGTCTAAAGCTCAGCAAAAAACAAAGGAAATATAGGTTTTTAATAGGTTTGTAATGGAAGGAGGAATAAAGTGTGGTGTGATGGTATTTTTCTAGAATCAAATGGAAAAGAGAGGTTGTTTGTGGTAGGGCTATCACATAGAAGATAGGGAGATATCAGGGGGTGGGAGAGGAGATATATGTGTGTGTGGGAAGACCAATGGAAAAATTGGTGCTGGCAGTTGCAAGGCTATCACAAAAAGGATAATAAGTTGTCAAAGATAAATGTGAGTTTATTCCTTTTGATTTGTCAGGGTAATATATATTCCTTATAAGGATAGATATCATGCATTTGATTTGTCAAAGATTAAATAACTTTGTAGTGTTGTTTGTATGCTTCAAGTTTCCAGATATATAATTATCTTTAGGTCCAATTTATTTTAGTAGTTTTTATTCTTATGTATAAGATTCTTTTAAGGTTAGTGTGTTTGTCAAACCTTTTTTTTAGAGTTCTTGGTTGTATTTCAACTTTATTAGGGGGTGATTGACAATGTGATTAAGAGGATCACATTAATGCTCATTTGGTTAAAGTCGTTGAGTTGTGGGCGCTTAAACATGTGTTTTAAAACTTTTCATGATCTAGTGGACTGACTTATGTCTTAAAGTCTACATAGGGCCTAATTTTATAAAAAATAAAGGAATAAATAACATGATATAACCTAGCCAAAATTCAGGTTGATCCATAAACTCAATTAGCCTAAGAAAAACCTTGTTAAAACTCTTTGACGTTTTCTTTTATTTCCAATAAGATTTTTTAAAAAAATTCTTATAGGATAAAAAATAGGTTCACCTGGGTTAATACAAGTCAACCCACTTGAATTATGACCTAAGATTTGTCTTATGTCATCCCCCGAACATGTTTATAAACTATGTTGGGACATGGGTTATTGTCAGCATGAAAAGTAAGCCTTAGAATTATAATGCCTATCATTACTTATTTATAAGTATTTAGGAGTTGTATGTTAATAAATTGTTCATGATTTTGTTACCTTATCACACCTTACATAAAGGAAATAAAAGTGTTGGCTTTTTAGGTAATGTTTAGTTGTTGTCTTTGGATATAAGAGACAAAGACGAGGATGAATGAGACAAGACATGATTGTGTTCGAAACATGATAAAATATGAAGTACATGACAAAATGACTATCTTTGTATCTTGTTTTGTTATGGTGGACGAAGTATAGTAAAATATATAAAAATACAGTGTTATCTTAATAAGTATTGTCTTAAGACTTATATATTAAACAATATTTTATTTTATGTTTATTAGCCCTGAATATAAAAACAGGATTAGCTAAACGTGTTGACCCAAAATTCGGTTAATTTGGGTTTGGATTGAATTTGAGAAAAAATAAAATAAGTATTAACCTGATCTGACCTAAACAAAAAATCAAATCAATCTGGGATAAACACACAAATTGAAAACCTAATGATGTTTTTTTAAAACGATTTGATCAAAATAAGGTTACTTTTTTTTTAAAGAAAAAATAGGACAACTGTTTTGACCTTTTCAATTTGTCACTTTTATCTTGCCTCGAGTTGAATATTAAATCGGGTTAAACCTTTGTTAATTCCCGAGTCGGGTTTAAGACTATGATAACAATATATTTTATCCTCACATTGACCTTCTTAATCTATGATATGAGTTTTGCCTTAGTTCAATCATTGAATCGAGTTTTAAAACCATAACAATAATCATTTTTATTCCTATATTGACACGAGCCTTACTTAAGTCAGTCATTGGGTTTGATTTTAAAAATTATGATAACAAGTTTTTTTATTCTTATATGGATGTGTGTCATTGGTCAACCTTGCATGTGAACTTAGTCTTGCTATAAATTGATCTCTAAATTGGGTTTTAAAATGATAGTAATGAGGAATTTTATTATTAAGTTGTTTTGATCAAGATTGACCCTCAAGCCAAGTTTTAAACTTACTATACTAATTATTTTTATACTTGCATGTTTTAGTTAAACAAATTTTGAATTGAGGGTTTTCTACATGAATATTTAGGAATAGAAAACATTGTTTGTGAAGATATGTGTACGATATACTTTTTGTGTTTTAAGTACAAAAACTCATTCTAAAATTATCACAGGGACTAGTTTATTTGCATGTATTTGTTGTTGTCTCTTCAACCAAACATATTTTTATCTTTCTTATCTCCACCCCTTATACCCCAAGACACTAACCAAACACCACCTTAACACTTAACAAAGTTAGGATTTGATGCTCCAACTTAACATTAGTAACACATTTTTTAAAAAAATGGGTCATTTAGGTTGAGGCCTAAACAATACCTTAGACATTATTCGAGTCTTAGCCCAAATGGTGACCTGAACATGTTGTTTAGGTCTTGGTTTTATGACCCAAACATTAGAATGACAAATTCGTGTAAAAATACCTCAATGTTTGAGAAACACATCTAAAACCATTTGAACTACAATCCCAATCAATCTTTAACTTGTTTTATTTTTATAAAAAAATTATGTTTTCTAATAATTTTAATGCATTGATATTAAAAATAAACAATATAGTCAATAGATTACCACTGGGTTTTTGATCGGGTTTTACTAGGTTAGTAAGTCAACCTTGATTTTTATCTTCCCTTATTTTTTTTTGTTAAATCCAACCTCAAGTGGGTTGTGCCTCGTAGCCAACAAATCACAACCAAGTTTTTGATCAGGTTCTGTTAGGTGACTGTCAACCCGAGTTTTTATCTTTCTTTACTTTTTTCCAATCCAACCCTAAGTTAGTTGGGTCTCAAGTTAACTTATTGGGTTAAACCGAGTTTTAAAATCATGGTTATGGAATTTTTTTTGCAAGGGAACACACCGTCCATGGTATTCAATGCTGAAATTTTGTTTTTTTAAGAAATAAACTCTCACACCCTAACAAACTTTATGCAAACAATTAGTTAAGTTATAGGGTTATAGTATAATTGATTCGTCCATGTAATTATCAATGCTAATTTAGGAGTGTGGTAACTTCTATTTTTTGTGTTTTTTTTTTTTTAAAAAAATTCACTTGAAAATGCATATATATAAACTCTAAAGACCTCTTAAACTACAGTACTAAACAATCCCTAGTCTATTTTTTTAAAATGATTTTTTAGTGTTTATTTGGTAGTTTTAATACGCTAATGTTAAAAATAAAAAATATTTTAATGTAGTTCAAGATAAAAACACTTTTGAAAAGTACAAAAAAACAGAAACTACCACACTCTTAAATAGGTACTAATAATTACATGGAGAAATGAATTATAATATAACCTAATAATTTGGATAGATGATTGTTACATAAAGTTTACTTGAATGTGAGAGTTTTTTCTTCTTAAAATAACAATATTTCGGCAATGAATAACATGAACAATGTTTCCTACTGGTTACTTGCAAAGAAAGATTTCATGACAATGGTTTTAAAACACATCTTAGCCTGATAGGTTGATCTGAGACCCAATTGACTTAGGGTTGAATTTTGAAAAAAAAATGAAAATAGAAACATAGGTTGACTTGGTGATCTCACAAAAACCGATAAAAAACCTAGTTGTAATCCATTGACTCTAAGACACAACCAACTTGAATTTGGATTTAATAAAAAAACAAGAGAAGATAAAAACCGAGGTTAACCTAGTTAAACCCGATCAAAACCTAGTTATAATCAATTGTTTTTAAAATCAAACTAAGGACTTATCGATACTGTAGTTCAAGTGGTTTTTAGAATTATATAAGTAAACATTAATCTAAAAAAAAGTTTCTCTAAAAACATCAAGTGTTTTTTATGGTTTTAAATAGAAAAACACTATAAAATAATCATTTGCATTGTCAAATACACACTTGGATAGAAAATTTCCTAACACCTTATAAGATGAAACAAAAAAATTTAAATGAGAAATTTGTGCTTTCCATGGGCTAAACTAAGAAACTGTTTGGTATTGCGGTTGAAACGTTGTTTCAACAAAAAACAGGTTAACAGGTGTTTGGTAACAATAAAAAGCAGTTTAATCTGTTATGGGACCCACCATAAGAATAGATCAAACCTGCTTATTTGAAGAAGCAAAAAACTTATGCTTTTGCTGTTTCTCAAACCGTTAAGCATGGGCAAAATCACCATAAATAAACCGAATCCAACAATAATATTACCATTAGTATTTAATTCCCTAATAAAACCTCAAATTAATCACCTCTTTACTGCAAACCATACCAGTATTGACTAGAGAGAAGAGAAGCAGAGGAAAAAAAAGATACTCGCAAAAGCAAATCGATCATCTTACTGTCTCGGGGGTCTTTCTACTGGAAGGGGTGGTGGTGGTTTTATTATGGAGATGGAGAAGTTGAGAAAGGGTAGAGGCTGGAAGGAGATGGAGATCGAGAGGGGAGGTGAGGGGCTGGAACGGGGGGATGGTTCTAGAGGGGTGGGGTGGGGGATGATTATGAGTTATTTATTTATTATATTTTTTAATATTAAAATAATATAAAAATCTTATAACTTAATTAAAATATAAATAAATATATTAAAAGATATCACACTATAATTTTTGTCTTGCAGTTCTAATTTTATTTCAGATGATATTTTACCAAATGTTATTCCTCGATCAAATAGTCAAGGATCACAAAAACCTTCATGTATGGATTTACAAATAGTTCGATGAGAGAATAAAAAGAAGTGTCTAATTTACTTAAATTATTCATTATATTATGAAATTATGATTATTAATACAATATTTAAATATACATACATATAAATAAAATAAATGTGTGTGTATATGTTTATGCTCTTTAAAGTAATTTCACAAGTTAAAAGCAATATGAAAAACTTGATAACCAAACACATAAAACTACTTTTCATTAATCTCAAACTTAACCACAATTTTAATCAAATACTTCAAAAATTATTATGAACCGCATCTAAAAGTTCTTTTCATAAAACTGTTTTTTAAAACCTCAACCACAAAAGTAAAACTAATACCAAACACACTCTTATGGTATGGGGTAAATATTATTATTTTAATTTATAAAAAAAACTAGATTAACTCAAAATTATACGATAATTTATAAGAATCAATGACGTGCTCATTGGGCGGGTTTAAAAACTCTGCTGAGAACATCCGATCCACCCGACAACCGACTAAAAAGGATCTTCACCACAGGCTGGCTCTCTTTTGTTGATGATAGACCTATTGGAAGGGAAGAAAATTCATCCAAGGGCATTTCCGTCACTCAGCTCAACCCTCAAATTGAAAGCCGCGTGCACCGCTCCAAACACTCGTCTCGCGCTTACCGTCCGATTAATCGTCTGGTGGGCCCATGCCTCCTCTCTTCAATGCACAAAATTAACTTTTACATTTTTCTTTTAAACTAAAAACACTTTTATCCCCCAAAATAAATAAAATCCTCGAAACCCAAATCAATGTTTTAATTTTCTCCTCTCTGCCTCTCTCTTTGAAAATTGAAAAACACTAAGAAACAAATCTTTTATTTTCTCTCTCTAAAAAACGACTCATTGTTAGCGTCTCTCTCTCTCTCTCCCTCTCACGGACACCAATCTACGTCTCTCTCTCTCCCACGGACACCAATCGACGATTAATCCCAAAATCGACTCGTCGTCCTCCTTTCAAACGTCACCGTTCTTAACTTCACCCTCGGCTCGCCTAGGCAAAAACCACCGCCAAAACTACAAAACCCATACCCGTTAACATTTAAACCGAAACGTCCAAAACGACACCGTTTTTCTTTTCCTTTTCAAACTCATTACCTGCCGGCGATTCTATTCCGGCGATTTTTAAGGTGCGCCATACATTAATCTGTGCACTCTCTCCTTTTTTTTGAAAAAATATCGTGACCTGATTAGCTAGATAAATCAGTCGTGTTATTCAGTTATTGAAGGCTAGCTTCTTGTTAAATAGTCGGCTTCGATTTTTGGCACGATTCTCCCACTCCGATGTTTATTTTCGTTAATTAAACACTCCCGATTACGAATTTAGGGTTTTCTGATCGTTTAGGGTTTATAAATTGGAGTTTTAAGTGTGCAGTCATTTGATTTGTAACCTCACTCATGGATCTATAGTTTGCTCAGTTTGCATCTCCTGTTTTGTTTTTTAGTGGCCCTAGTGATGATTAGGATTGGTTTCGCTTCGGTTTCTGATTATTTTTGAGTGTACTGAGCCTGCTTTGATGCTTCTTTCATCGCTACAATCATTTGAACTCTTTTAGGCACTTGTTTATCCTCTTGTTTAGTCTTCGACGGTTGGTTTTGATTCTGGTGAGGTGGGTTTTGTTCGATTTAAGTTTTTTAGGTTTCAAATACCATCATCTGGCAGTACTGTGATTAAAGTTTTCTGTTGTCTCAGCTATTAAATGTATTACAGAATGAATGAGGTTTTGTTATCAGAGATTCTATTATTCTATTATCTGCTACCTTAACTATAATCTTCACTTAATAAATATATTTGTTTTTTCCCTTCAAATTTGGGTTTTATTTTTTACCAACTAATACTGTGAAGAATATGGGGTTAAAGTTGAACTCTTCTCTTTGAAGACAAAAAAATATCTTCTTCTTAGTGTGCTTTTTACCATAAGCTTTTGTGAAGCTTAATATTAGCCTTTCTTCTTTGTTGTTTATTTTAATTAGTTGGTGGTTTCTAGGCGTGGGGAACTGTAGGAGACAACAAAAGAAGTTACCTCCTGCATTGAATTCATAGCAAGCATTTCTGAAAGGGAAATGCAGTAAATAATTCCATGTGAGAGGATGGCATTTTTCAGGAACTATACAAACGAAGCAGTTTCACAGAGTGTCCTTGAAGGAAAAAGGCAAGGTCAGGGTGTAGGTAGAATGTTGGGCAATGAGGATGTAGATTTGACTTCTAGCGAAAGAGAATTGGATATGAACACAGACGTGCAATATGAAAGCGAACCGGATGATGTGGTTAGGTTGCAAGGTAATGTAGCTTCCAATCATGATGCTGGTGCGAGTAATTCAGAGCTGCAGCCTTCTGGAAGGAAAAATGTGGCTGGAAAATGGGGTTCCAGTTTTTGGAAGGACTGCCAACCCATGGGTACTCCAGGGGCATCCGATTCAGGACAGGATTCCAAATCAGAGGATAGAAATGCAGAAGGGTCAGAAGATAATGTATCAAATGGAAGGGATGGTAGATTGGATTCAGAAGATGAAGAGGGGCAAAAAGAAGCGGATAAGGGGGGCAAAGGCCATTCTGATGTCCCTGCGGATGAGATGTTGTCTGATGAATACTATGAGCAGGACGGGGAGGATCAAAGTGACTCGGTGCATTATAGAGGGTTTAGCCATTCTGTTGACTTGAGTTCTAGGCTGCAAACAAAGCCAGTTCCTATCAAGAATAATGTCTCCAGGAGGTCAAGAGGTTTGCACAATAGTGAAGGTTACGATGACAATAATAATGATGGCGATGCTGATTATGAGGAAGAAGATGAAGTTGGTAATTTCTTTGTTATTGTTGCACTTTCTGATTTGTTTAAATAACACCTCCACTAGAATACATGACGAGATGCTTGAATATCATGTAGTAAGTAGCAATTTCTTTTACTGTTTGATTTTGGAGCTCTCTCTCTCTCTCGCTTGCAGAAGATGATCCTGATGACGCAGACTTTGACCCTGATTATGGCATCACTAGTGGTCACGCAGGTGACAAGGTTATTATTACCTTTGCCCTTAAATATCTGTTATTTGAAGCATGGTTCACTGCCTTTGTATTTTGCACAGCATGTGGATTTATCACAAAGCTTATTCGCCGATTGTCATGATTTTATTGTGCAATCTGCTGCTTTTAAGTCCAATGTATCATTCCATGACTTGTTCTGTCTTTACATTCTTCCATTAGTTTATTGCCTTATTTTAGTGCATGCTGCTAGACATGACAAGAAAACGCTGTAGATTCAGATTATATTGTTTTCATACCAATGCCTTTACCCTGATAAAGTACTTTTTACTGAAATCAGGATAAAGACTGGGAGGGTGAAGATTCAGATGAAGATAATAACAGTGGTGATTTGGTTATCTCAGATGGTGGTGATGATTCTTATTACACAAAGAAGCCTAACAGTAGGCAACATGGTAAAGGTGGGAGGAATACAAAATCTGCCAGAGAGCACAAGTCATTACATTCTTCTGGACGACAAAAGAGAGGGAAACCATCATTTGAAGGAGATGAGTATTCAGCAGAGGATTCTGACAGTGATATTGATGCTGTTTTCAAGAACATGACCAAGAGAGGTTCACATCTTCGTAAATCTAATGCCCAGGCGACTATGTCAACAAATATTGGTGGAAGAAACAGTGAGGTTCGAACTTCTAGCAGGTCAGTTCGTAAGGTGTCATATGTTGAAAGTGATGAAAGTGAAGATATTGATGAAGGGAAAAAGAAGAAGGCCCAAAAGGTGCAGTGCCATACTATATTATACCATGAACCTAACTTGCTTTATTGTTCTATCTGCATGAGAAAATGTTATGATTTAGCTGTTTTGGGTAGAAATTATCATCTTATAGA
This sequence comes from Salix purpurea, assembly GCA_027405865.1. Classification (NCBI taxonomy): domain Eukaryota; kingdom Viridiplantae; phylum Streptophyta; class Magnoliopsida; order Malpighiales; family Salicaceae; genus Salix; species Salix purpurea. Next base: position 13,751,938 of record JAOWLH010000002.1, on the reverse strand, counting down.
TCAGGGCATGTTTGTATGATGTTCTATTAAATTTGCTTTTTATCTTTCTTTTCTTCAAGTTGTTAAAACTGAAGGTGCATGAGTTTTTGCAATGAAAGTGAAAGTAAATTGGTTTGTCCCTAAAATAACCAGGGCCATTGGTCTCAACTCTTTTTTTTTTTTGTGCATGTGCATTCTTGTTTGTTTCTCTGTGTCAGGCCTCTCCTTTTCCCCAGCCTAGCTGGTAAGCTGGGTTTTGCAATGCGTATGAGATTTTTAAGCAGGACAAGCTTTGAAATGATTTATGCTGTATAGGGGAAATTTACACCGGGAAATTCTTGTAGAATCCATGCATTTCTATGTTCAGCTAAATTTTTGATATTTTAATTGTTTTGTCCAAAATCCTATCATTGAGGTCAGATGAGTCCCTGGTGTATGGTTGGAGGATTCTTGGTAGGTCTCATATTTTTTGTGGAAGAGGTGAATGATGACTGGAAATCATTTGAACCAGAATTCCTAATCTTCTAGCTCATGTTTCATATGTAACTATACTTTAAGATTATTTTGTCTTAATATTGTTCTTGTTTTTGTAACTGTGGTTGTTCTTTGGATATGATTATACCAGACTTCACAGGTTTAAGTGCTTTAATGGATCCTATCATTACTATGTCTGCTCTTATTACATTTCCTTGTGTTTGTCTTCCCCAAAATAGGAAGAAGTTGAAGAAGAAGATGGTGACTCCATTGAAAGGGTATTGTGGCATCAGCCTGGGGGCATGGCTGAAGATGCAGTGAGGAACAATAGATCAACGGCACCTATTCTCTTAAGCCACCTGTTTGATTCTGCTCCTGATTGGAAAGAAATGGAGTTCTTGATAAAGTGGAAAGGCCAGTCACATTTGCACTGCCAATGGAAATCGTTCTCCGAATTACAAAATGTATGATTGCCATATATATGTTGCTTATGCATGCAATTTAAGCTCTAGTTTTTAATTGCATTTTTAATTGCTATATCTGTTACTTATGCATGCAATTTAAGCTCTAATTTTAGATGCATTTTTTTTGGTTTTGATTACTCTGCTTTGATTTTTTTTATCCACTGTTTATGTTGCCTGATTTCTGCCTATTTTTCATGTCACCAGCTGAGTGGTTTTAAGAAGGTACTGAACTACACTAAAAAGGTGATGGAAGATGTGAGGTACAGGAGAACATTTACACGTGAGGAGGTATATATATTTTTTAATTATTTTGAAGACTTCATGGATTTTTCTTTTCATAATGGTATGTGAGAAGAATAGAGAGAAATGCCGTGATGAGCATGGCTAGATATGATAAAAAGAACTCTTGATATGAGTTACATTGCTACCTGGTGTGGATGTGAGATTCTTGTTTAGAAATGCACAAATTCTATAGCGATGGAATAGCTTCATATGTTAAGGACCCAGATTGAATAGGTGATGTAATTGGAATTTAGTTGTCTTACAAGTCTGATGTTTATTTATTCCAAGATGGTAGTCCAACTTGGCATGTTGATAATTAGATACTTGTAATTCTATAAAATGCACATGCTCTTCGTTTCCACATTTTATTACTCAATCCAAATTATCTTTCTGCTTTTACATAGTTAACTTAAATACAAATTAAATTTGCCTGACAAATTGGTTACTTGGGATGATGTTGGGTTTTCATCTATCAGATCGAGGTGAATGACGTGAGCAAGGAAATGGATTTAGATCTAATCAAGCAAAATAGTCAGGTTTATCTTTTCAGCATTGCTTTATTGTGGTCTTTTTTCTCTTTTCTATTTTATAATCTTACACCTTTTAAAATCTGTCATCCAATTCTTGTTTATATGTTTGTAGGTGGAAAGAATTATTGCTGATCGAATCACTAAAGATAGCTCCGGCAATGTTGTGCCGGAGTATTTAGTCAAGTGGCAAGGGCTCTCTTATGCTGAAGCTACTTGGTATTCTAATCTATATTAGTCTTATGATTTTTGAGTGTTACTTCTGAAAATCTTATATACCTTTTTTTTATGCATAATTACATCCTAGTTGTGGTCTTTTTTGCCCGGGTTATGGGGTTCAACACCATGCTTGTGAAATTAGCTTCTTGACTATCCACTGATGAAATAGCAATGTATGAGTAGGTGTTTGTGATAGTTGCTCTGACATTTAATAGTTAATGATGTGTGGTACAGGGAAAAGGATGTAGACATTTCTTTTGCACAAGATGCTATTGATGAGTACAAGGTCTAGTGCAAACAAATTGTGTTTTTGGTCTGGATTTTTATATGAAGTTTTTTCCCTGGCAATTAACATTCAGAATTTTTTTGTATCTATCATTTATTTTGCAGGCACGTGAGGCTGCAATTGCTGTACAGGGGAAAATGGTGGATCTACAGCGTAGGAAAGGAAAAGGTCTGTTATTTGGTTTTGCTGCAGTTTTTTTGGGCCTTTGTTTCGGCTGAAAAGTTGGATAACTATGGCCTGTAATATGTGTGGTATTATAATCTAAAATGTTAAAGTTTTCTGTTCAGAAAACTGAGGGTTGTTCACTTTGCTGCTTCATGTCACTGTCCTACTAGCAATTTGCACTCATTTTTTTTTCATGGTTGCATCATTCATTTTCTATTTTTTTTGTTGCCTTTTCTAACAGTCAAATATCCTTTTGTTTTCTTTCAATTTCTGATTGCTATGTTTGCTTGGATAGCTCCTTGTTCGATTAAAAAACTTGCACCACTTTTCTATTTTTTTTCTTTATTGTATCACAAGTGAAACCAGCTGTACTCATCACTACTAGTATTCCCTGCATGTTATTTTAGTGTGGCACATTGCAAAAGTAGAAGTTAAAATGAGTGAGCATTTTGTTTTCCCTTCTTAGCAAGTTTAAGGAAGCTTGAAGAACAACCTGAATGGTTGAGAGGAGGAAAGCTTCGTGATTACCAGCTTGAGGGTTTGAATTTTTTAGTTAACAGGTGTGGTTATCTTTTGCTTGAAGGAAAAATTGTTGATAACTTGAACATAGTGTTATTATTAAATTTCCTAATTAGTCTCTTGCATTCACAGTTGGAGAAATGATACAAATGTAATTTTAGCTGATGAAATGGGTCTCGGAAAAACAGTCCAGTCAGTTTCCATGCTTGGTTTTTTGCAGGTAAAGCCTTTTGCATTTCTTTTTTCAGTCAAACTTGTATGTTTAGACCAAGTTCATTTGTCATGTTATGGAAATTTCATATCTTTTTCCATTTGCAGAATGGGCAGCAGATCCCTGGGCCTTTTCTTGTTGTTGTACCTTTATCCACTTTGTCTAATTGGGCTAAAGAATTTAGAAAGTGGCTTCCCGATATGAATGTTATAGTATATGTTGGTACCCGTGCTAGTCGAGAGGTTAGTCATATTTTCTTGTCTTTGAGGTAAATGCATTTAGTTTTATTGGATGTTAATGTTGGCATTCAATCTTTAATTTCTTTCTGCATTATAAATTATATTTATGGATCTTAAATCATAAGATTTGTCTCAAGTTATTTGTGTCATTATTATTTGTAATATATCATGTGACTGTGACATTCTATCAAACTATACGCACTTGGAAGGTGCAAAGATTGTACAAAATATTGGTTGTATCTTATCAGTGCTGGTATATGAGAACCATAATTGTCTGACCCATATAGCTCCAGAAGTATAAGTTTTTTAGTCTAAAAGTTACTTTAATTTCTTGGCTTCTTTTTGGTGTCATGCCCCAGGTACTTTTAGGGAAACTTATCAAGGAATCACCCTAAGATGTTGGGATGCTTTATCATTTTGATACAGATTATCTTTCTTTTTGCTTTTTAGAAATATTTCATGTTCTCGAGCTGAGTTCTGTGCAATTTCTTTTTTCCAATGAGGCATTCTTTTATCCATAAATAAAAAAAAGAAATTGTTACTTATCAAGTGATCCATGTAATTAAAGCTGCTCAAGTGTCCAAATCTCTTGATTTGGGGAAGGTGTGGGATAGCTGCAAGCTCAAAAGCCCTGATTTAGCTGTCATTGTGACAACTGTATATGCTTGCCACTAGCTTTTTTTTCCCCTTGAGAAGCGCTGATGGTTGACCATGCTTAGTCAACTGCAGGGTGGGGGGCAGTTTTGATGTCTTTGTTAATAAAAGTGTAATCCATGCTGGAAGCTGTGACATGACAATCTGGTTCATCACCATGATGCAAACATTGTCTTCCATGACCAAAGAAAATCTTGCATCAGAAGCATTCTCTGGCACCAGTGCATGATGCCTCAATAGTACAATATTTTTTGGTCTGTGTAACTCTCGCACTGTCATGTGACAGGGCTTTTGGATTTCTCTCCTTTGTTTCCTTTTGAGACTTTGGGTTTGGTACCAAATGGTATGGCCAAACTCCAATCCAGAGTCTTAAAATTGGCCTCATTCTTTTAACAAACAGGATGGTAGTGATAAAGACCCAGATAGATAAGGATTTTGGTTTCTACTTCACCAATATTTGTTATGCTCTTTTATCTGATCCTGCATGATGTTTTGTGGCATGGTTCCAGGTTTGTCAGCAGCATGAATTTTACAATGATAAGAGAGTTGGGCGGCCAATAAAATTCAGTACTCTGCTGACCACATATGAAGTGGTTTTGAAGGATAAGGCAGTGCTTTCCAAGATCAAGTGGAATTATTTAATGGTCGATGAAGCTCATAGGTTAAAGAACAGTGAAGCGCAGTTGTACACAACTCTTTCGGTATTGGCATTTCCCAAATAATATTGTTCTGTCTTTGTATGCATGTTGTGATTGACTCTTTTGGTTGTTATTAGGATAAGTCATTTTTTTCCTCTACAGGAATTTAGCACCAAGAACAAGTTGCTAATTACTGGCACTCCATTGCAGAACAGTGTGGAAGAGCTATGGTATTTATATATTTATTTATTTTCTCAATTCCACTATCATGGTTTCTGATGGTCAAACTTAAATTACTGTGCGCCAAATTCATGCCCAGATGTGATAACTATGAAGTACTGTGAAGTTCAGGAAATTTTTTATAGCATAGACTTTTTTCATATAATCTTTATTTTACCACCTTTTGAGATAAGAGCTGCTAATGCATTCACATGTTCTATTCATTTTCTTTTTGTATTTTCTTTCATCTAACTTTCATTTTAGCACATTATCAAACATGCCCAAACCAAGCACCTTTTGTCTGGGGAGAACTGATGATACTAATCAAGATATTCTTATGTTGGTCAAATCTATTTTGCAATTGGGATTCTTTAGGAGATGATTGATCTGTTGGTTTGCTGATTGTTTACAATAGCTTGCAAACCTGCGTCACATGAGAGCCGTCTTCATGCTTTGTTTTGTTCAATGAAAGTTCCTTGTTGATTATATCTTTTTTTTGTGACCTTTTCCTCTGAAGTGTTTCCTTCCTCAGTTGCTGCATATCTCTCTTGTTTGCTTTCAACAATTGATTTTTTGTTTTTTCTCATAATATGCTAGGGCATTGCTTCATTTCCTTGATCCTGACAAGTTTAGGAGCAAGGATGATTTTGTTCACAATTATAAGAATCTTAGCTCTTTTAATGAAATTGAGGTACAGTATGCTGTCATTTTTGCTCATCACTGTTGGCACACACACACACACACATTGCTCTTCACTTACATGATTTTTCTTTTGTTTTTCTTCTTAGCTCGCTAATCTTCACATGGAATTGAGGCCTCACATTCTCAGAAGAGTTATTAAGGATGTGGAGAAATCCTTGCCTCCAAAAATAGAGCGCATTCTGAGGGTTGAAATGTCTCCTCTCCAGAAACAGTGAGTGATGTTTTCAATTTGTGATAAAAAGACATTCTTCTGGATTGTTTGTTCTCAGCTTTTGTAATTTGTTGGGTTTGAATATGTTCAGATACTATAAATGGATTTTGGAACGTAACTTCCAGGACCTAAACAAAGGAGTTCGTGGGAACCAGGTTAGTATCTTTGATGAAGTTATGAATATTATCCCTTAACTCTAGTCCTGGAAAATATTTTCTTACAGCTATTAGTGACCACTAGAATTATGAGTCAAAACATTCTTGATGATGCTCTGTATGTTGGGATTGAAAAGATGTTTTCACTGATCAGATCCGACTGAAGTTACATGTCTGATTGTATTGTGTTGAAAACTGACAATATCAGCTATTTTATGTTTTCTTATGTTTTCAGGTCTCACTTCTGAATATTGTGGTCGAGTTGAAGAAATGCTGCAATCATCCCTTCCTATTTGAAAGTGCAGATCATGGTTATGGCGGGGACATTAGTACCAATGATAGCAGTAAACTGGAGAGGATGATCTTAAGCAGTGGAAAACTAGTTATACTTGACAAACTACTTGTCAGACTGCACAAGACAAAACATCGTGTCCTGATTTTTTCCCAGGTTTGTTTCAAAAGCATTTTTGTTGTTATGCCCCCTTGGATAGATGTATTTTCTGACTATGTTATTTATGTATGCCTTCTAACCATAAACGATATTATGATCTCTTTCATTTTGGGTCAACCTCTCAGTTAAATGTGGATAAGCTGATTAATTTTTCGGAGGGTAAACAATGGTCACTTGAACATTTTCTTATTTTATTGGTATACTATTTACAACTTTAAAATTTAATGAAACTTATTTTCTTGACAAACATCATGATGTCAATATCAGGCATTTTCTTGATATTCGTGATTTATTATCTTTAGTTAAATTTGGATAAATTGTTATGGCAGGGAACAAATATTGCATATCAATTTCAGCATTGGTTTAATAGATAATTTTTTTGGGCATTTGCCCAAGTATCGGGGCAGTTTACTTGGGAACTGCTAATACTACACTTCCTTGAGACATCTTCTTTTCCACTTTTAAAATTCCATTATATCTCACAAATCAAGACAAGTACCAAGTTCTAGCCTCAAATGCACATAGCTGAAGTTTTTGCAGAGGGTTGTGATGATAATTTTATGTTTGTTACGATGGTTATTGTGGCAAATTGAGTTTAATAGTTTAAATATCCATATTAGGAACATAGTATTGGATGTATTATTTGAACTAATTTATTTCAACTTAATAGGCACACAGATGTGAAGTGACTAATGAATTGTGGTATTGACCAACTGCTGCAGATGGTCAGAATGTTGGATATACTGGCCCAGTACATGTCAATCAGAGGGTTCCAATTTCAAAGGCTTGATGGTAGCACAAAGGCTGAGTTGCGTCAGCAGGCAATGGACCATTTCAATGCACCTGGCAGTGATGATTTCTGCTTCCTTCTTTCAACTCGGGCTGGTGGGTTAGGCATCAATCTTGCAACTGCTGACACAGTTATAATATTTGATTCAGACTGGAATCCTCAAAATGACTTGCAGGTTGGAGCACAATGAAAACCTTCTTCCTTCATGTCTTCCTGTTAAATTATTTAGAGGAAGCATATGTTGCTTAACTTAAACATTCGTTGATGTATCAGGCAATGAGTAGAGCTCATAGGATTGGGCAGCAAGAAGTTGTTAATATCTATAGATTTGTGACAAGCAAAAGTATCGAGGAAGATATCCTAGAGAGAGCTAAGAAAAAAATGGTAGTTCTGTTAAGCTGATGTCTATTAGTGCTTTTCATTTCTTTCATCCCAACAGTCATTATTTGCACACACACAAAAACAATAGTCATTTAAAATTTTGACATTCTGCGATGCTGTCTAATAATATCTATCTCGGTTATTTTACTTATCTTGTGTTGCATGTGCTCTTTACAGGTTCTTGACCATTTGGTGATCCAAAAACTGAATGCAGAGGGTAGATTGGAAAAGAAAGAAGCAAAAAAAGGGAGTTTTTTCGACAAAGTAAGAACACAATCAACCATAGCTGAATTCGTGTTTTTTGTTGATACTAGCCTATATTTCTAAGCATGAATATGAGTATTCAATTGTAGGTTGAATTCTTCTTTTTATGATTTTTGTGACATTCTAAAATTCTGCTATTTGCTTCATTATTGTCCCTTGGAACTATTTCACATTTTTTCCCCCGCCTTTCTTGATTGCAGAATGAGCTCTCAGCAATTTTAAGATTTGGGGCCGAGGAACTTTTTAAAGAAGACAGAAATGATGAAGAAAGTAAGAAAAGACTCTTGAGTTTGGATATTGATGAAATTCTTGAAAGAGCGGAGAAAGTTGAAGAGAAGGAAGTTGGAGGAGAGGAAGGGAATGAATTGCTGGGTGCGTTTAAGGTAAGTAAATAACCTGTTGTTTCACTTTTAGAATGATGCTGCCTGCTTATTTATGTACTTTCTCTATTTAGATTATATCCAGGCTGCTGCTGTATTTACTCAGGGTTAGTTTTAAAGAGTGTAAAAAGGGGGTAAAATGAGAGTTCAAAAATTGTATCATGCTCCCCAACATCAAATTGATTTTGAATTAAATTAACTAAAGTAGGTATTGTGTATCATGGGTCCAATAACTGGATGTATGAGAGAAAAATATAGGCTATAAGTTCGAGGAAAAGAGAGTATGCTGAAAAGGACAAATTTCGTCTCTTGAATTTTGTTGCCCATTCATCCATGCTAACACCCAACGTCATTTTGCCCACCAAATGAGAGCAAGTCCTGTTTGTGAGTGCAGTGGCTTATACTTTATGATGTTTTTTAAAAGTATGTTTGCCTTGAAAAAAAATCATATTGATGGTTTTTTAATGATTTTGATGTGTTGATGTAAAAGAAAATCTGAAAAAATCATTTTGGTGTATTTTCAAGTGAAAAACACTTTTGAAAAGCACTATGCACCACAATGTCAAACACACACTAAAGCAAGCACAATCTCAATTGTGTATGGAGACTTCTTTTGGGTAGGTGGGGAAGTGGGTGTTTGTTTGCATACGAATGCATTTTTATATTTATTGATGCCCTCACAATTAAGCTCGCTGGTTGATTTAATTTTTGGATTATATCCAGGTTGCAAATTTTTGTAGTGCTGAAGATGATGGGAGTTTCTGGAGTCGTTGGATAAAACCAGATGCTGTAGCTGAGGCTGAAGTATGCATCTCATTTGCTGAATTTGATTTAAGATTTTATAGCTTAACATTTTTTTTTAATATGACCTGTGAATTTCAGTTTAATCCTTTTGTAATCATCACAACTTTTATTCGAATAATTTTTTTTTCCAGGAAGCTTTAGCTCCTCGGGCTGCCAGAAATATTAAGAGTTACAAGGAGGATAATCAATCTGAGAGAAGTAACAAACGGAAAAAGAAAGGTTTGGAGCCATCAGAACCACAGGAGAGAGTGCAGAAGCGTCGCAAAGCAGAATATTATACCCCCTTAGCACCAATGATTGAGGGAGCATCCGCCCAAGTAAGAGAATGGTCTCATGGAAATCTGCCTAAGAGAGATGCTTTACGTTTTTCTCGCGCGGTATGGTTCTAATTTTTCTTTCGAATTTCTGAGATTTGTTAAAAGTAAACAAATCCTTGTTTTTAGACAGTCTAGAACCTCATACACCTTATTATTTTCTGTTATTGGTTTTGTCAAGTAATAGCCAATGTTTTCATGTTCCTACTATTTTTTCAATTTAATTTATACTAGAATCAACGGATTCATCCTGTGTAGTTCAGCCTTCTTACTTTTTCAATATTTGGATTGTTTTTCAACCCTGATTTCTTTCTTGTTTTGCTGGTAGAATATTGATTTTCTTCTTTTTTTCCCCTACTTTCTGTTATTCTTTCCAACTTGCTAAACAAATTTAATCATTCAGAATCAGTTTTCTTATTTTTCTGATCTGCCATCGTCATCCTATTGGAAAACTGGCTGAAATGCAAGAGCTGGGCGAGCTCGGAGTGCTTCTGTCATTGTGGAAGTTTATGAGATAGCCCTATTTTCTTGCCTTTTTTCCCATTTTAATTAACAGCTGTAGCTGCTGGCCTTTCCTTATTAAAGCTTGGATTCCCTCTCTTTTCTTGTTGTTTTGAATTAGGTGATGAAGTTTGGGAACTTGAACCAAATAGACTTGATAGTTGAGGAGGTTGGTGGAACAGTGGCAGCAGCCTCCCCTGATGCACAGATAGAGCTATTTGATGCTTTGGTTGAAGGTTGTAGAGAAGCAGTTGAAATTGGAAATCTGGACCCGAAGGTTGGTTTTCTGACAATGCACACTGTTTGTTGGGACTGCATCTTGTCTGTATGTGATTGAATACCATAATAAGTGTCTGATACAACCATTTAAAATTTAGGGTCCTTTGTTGGATTTTTTTGGTGTCCCTGTGAAAGCAAATTATCTATTAAACCGTGTGCAAGAACTGCATCTGCTAGCAAAGCGAATTAGCCGTTATGGAAATCCCATCGCACAATTTCGAGTTTTAACGTACCTGAAGCCTTCAAACTGGTCTAAGGGATGTGGCTGGAATCAGAGTACGTGTTTCGTGTTTTTTTTTTATTATTATCTTAGAGGATAATGATAGACTTGTTTCCTTTTGCTTATTGATTATGGTATTTCCTTAGATGACGATGCGAGGTTGCTTCTGGGAATACACTACCATGGGTTTGGCAACTGGGAGAAGATACGGTTAGATGAAAGGCTTGGCCTTTCGAAGAAGATTGCTCCGGCAGAACTCCATCATCACGAAACCTTTCTACCACGTGCTCCGAATTTGAAGGAACGTGCTAATGCACTCCTGGAGATGGTAAGCTATGATTCGGAAAGCAGGAAAACCCAAAATTGTAATCCAGGGCTTTCTTTATGCCCTCGTCCAGTTTCTTGTGGCCAGCCTTTCAAAGCTATGTTTCCATTATGCCTGTATGCTATGTTCTATTGTGAAACTTGAAGTTACCATTCAAACAATTGTCACAGGTGTATCCATCTAGTTAGCTTCACAGTTTCACAGAGAATTGTGCAAGCTCAAGTCTTGAAATTCGCAGTCAGCCTTTCAGTGCTTGTATACTATGTTTATTGTTAAACTTCTGGTTACCATTTAAAAATTGCCAGAGTATACATGAGTAAATTAATCGAGCAAGCTACCCAGTTTGACAGACAAAAGTGTGCGAGCTTAAGAGTTGAAGTTTCATCATCCATTGCTTCTAATGTGCTTGTCTAAATATGGAAGTGATTCCATAAGTGCTTCCCTGCTGTTTAATTGTTCATTACAGCTCTATCGCACATCTTATTACAAAGTGCAGTAGATTTGATGTTCTGATACCTCCTTTTCAATCAGGAACTTGCAGCAGTTGGTGGAAAGAATGCAATTGCTAAAGGTGTTCGGAAGGCCTCCAAGAAGGGGAGAGAGAATGTTTTGAACATCTCTGCAGCTCGGGGCAGGGACAAAAAAATGAAGCCTGGGTCTGTAATGATGAGTGTACAAACAAACAAGAACAGGCCTCAGAGACCCCAGAGAGTTGAACAGTTAGCAAAAGAGGAGGGTGAGATGTCAGACAATGAGGAATTATGCGAGCAGTTCAAGGAAGTGAAATGGATGGAATGGTGTGAAGAAGTCATGGTTGATGAAATTAAAACCCTGAAACGTCTTAACAAGTTGCAGACTACTAGTGCTGATCTTCCAAAGGAAAAGGTACAGCATCTTTTGTTCTTATAGTCCATTGTCTAGCAATTTTTATTTTTGTATTCTTGAAGTTTATGTTCGACCTTATTGTGCAGGTGCTTTCAAAAATACGGAATTATTTACAGCTTATTGGATGGAGAGTAGACCAAATTGTCTTAGATTACGAAGCAGAACTTTATAAACAAGATAGTATGTGTTTCTCCATCCTGCATATATTCATTTACTTTCGGTGCTCTGCCACTTATAATTTTCGTTTAAATCATTGTCTTCTCAGGAATGACTATGCGGTTATGGAAGTATGTTTCTACCTTTTCAAATTTATCCGGTGAGAAACTTCATCAGATTTATTCAAAACTTAAACAAGAGCAGGAGGAAGATGCCGGGGTTGGACCTTCTCATGCCAATGGTGCTGCATACGGTTCTGTTGACAAAGACGGTGATTCCAACAATTTCCCACCCCTTTCTCATAATTTTGAGAGGCAAAGAGGGTATAAAAATGCATCAGCCTATCCATTGTCAGAACCAATAAACAGAGGTCAAGATGCTGGGAAATTTGAAGCGTGGAAGCGACGCAGAAGAGCTGATGCTGATATGCAACCCCAATTTCAGCCCCCCTTACAAAGACCTATTAGTAATGGTACCCGCTTATCTGACCCTAACTCATTGGGTATTCTTGGGGCTGGACCAGCTGCTAAGAGGCCTTTTATCGAGAGACCGTTTCGAGGGCGTCAAACTGGTTTTCCTTCAAAACAAAATTTCACTTAAGGTATAAAGTAGGCTTAGTGCTTGAGGGCAGGAGAGCAACTGGTTAAAAAGACATCAGTCTGTGGGGGTCCCCTAATCAGTTTCTTCTTGAGTCATTGGCCATAGTGTGGAATTCTTTTCAAACATCACTACGGTAAGAAGGTGCCAATTCCTATTTGGTTTCTTTCTGGGTTAACTGAAATATCCATTGGATGAGGAATCTGCATAATTGTACAAAAGGCAAGCTGAGGGAATGGCGAAAATCTATTAACATGAGCAAGATGCATGTGGTTTCGCTACAATTTTTTGTTTGTTAGGAAATGAGTCAAGTAATTTGTTGTAGGAATATAGTGAAGAGTTAGGGAAAGAAATATTAAAATTCCATTGGATTTGAAATATACATAAATGAGCGGAACATCTTCCATGTATTACTGCCCCCAGAGAAGTGTACATTATCAGTTTTGCTTCATTTTCTCTCCGTTTTACCTTCAATAATTTCTGTTTTTGGATATTCTGAACCTTGTGTTAGCTTTGTCCGACACTAATAAAACATGTAAATGTGTTGATAGTCGTTTTCTGTTTTTGCCATTTTGTTTGATTTTAGGTTTGCTTCTGATGTGCGGTAATGTAGTCATCGTTTTTGAAACTGATTCAAGCTCTCTACTCCAATGATTATAGCAATGTAATGATGATGCTATACGAAGATGCGAGTTATTTGAAAGTGTGGATGCTACGTTGTTCACAGAGGTCCATCCAAACAATCTAATATCATCCAGCCATTTAATTGTCGGAACCAAATAATTTCTTCCTGCTAGTGCGGGCTGTTTTTGTTTTCATGTCAGCTGAGCTACGAGATTCGGCCTAGTAACTTGGCAGAAGAGTTTTCTCATGTTAGGAGGACAATTAGGGAAGATCCAGTCTCGTAGAGTATAAATATGTTTCTCCTGAAGTCTGAAGCGTCATCACCATTTTTTATTTTTCTTGTCAATATAAGTCATTAATCTCACCTTTTGTGGTTAGAAATTTGTGCAGGACATGAGAGCAAAATCAGACCACCGTATCATATCTTTCATTAGAGGCCAAATAAGGTTAGTAATCACCAGAAAAAAATAAAAATCTCGTAGCAGAAGCTGAAGTCATGAAAAGGAAGTAAACAGAAGCAGATTGTGAAGTGCTGTGTGGTCTTGATTCCCACAAGAGAGTTGTGGCTGATGACACTTTATCGCTTTATCTTTCAAACAGCTTTCTCAACCTCACACCATCTTCATCCAAAAACCATGCATATGGTGCCAAAATAAGGTGTTATCATTCCGAGTCCTTGAAAAAAACATAGATAAACAATTACATTTTGTTAGCAAAATAGATAGGTAAAGTATTATTCTTCTAACAGCCCCGGTGTTTTACAATCTGTTTCGTGTCCAACAATTAGAGAGAGAGTTTTCACTCATGCCCTAATCAGCATCAACTGCACCCCCTTAAAGATGATGATGGTTGGATATGTGATATTTCATGTTTGAAAGAGGACTAGAGCTCACTTGAATGGAAATTAGTCCACCTCCATTTTCTTTTTTGAAGCTTTTTTATGATTCAATGGTAAAATATTAAAGCTCTAACGTACTATCTTTATTCAAATCAAGAACAAGAGTATTGAAACTTATGCTCTTGAAAAGGGTTCTTAAATATAGAACACTGTTTAATTTCATCCAACATTTAATTCCAAGTATTTCACTTGGCCAAACACTTTGAAGGCAGAAGAAAAGGATGGTAAAATAGAGGGATAACGATGCAAATAAGAGAAAGAAAAACCCTAAACTAGAAAATATGTAGCGGTGGTGGAAATTCAATGCAGCCAAAAATGGTGGCCATGTCAACCCATTCTTAGCCGTGGGATTCCAATAGGTTCACTCTTATCTGCCACCTAAGTGAAAGGAGGAGCTCGCATGGGACATTGATTGGCTCTCCCGCCCTCTTATTAAACTGAATTCTTCTTTGGCATTTCACTTCAGGCACTCGTTCCCTCAACGCTCTGCCAAAGAAAAAGAAAAAAGAAACACATTTCTCTACTAACTTTTGATAAAAATTCACCACAGTCGGGTATGTAATCCCTGAAAGCAGTGCTCTCTCCTGTTATTCCCTACCTTCTGTGTCCATGTTTTTGTGTATATTTGTTGTTTATATCAACTTGTCTTTTATCTTTCTGTTCTTAGCTTAGCAGAGGCAAGGTCTTGTTCTGATTGTTCGTGAGTTGCACTAAATCTAGACACTGACTCATGTCACACAACCACACAGATGCACCTCTACTATGTTACTGCTTTCAATCTTGTTTTGGTTCTTCTACTTCCACTAAAATATTGACATGATATATTTTCATTAATTCTTATAATATGTGATGGCATGAACATGTTGATGTAAATTATCTGTGTTTCTTGATCAATAAGTACGCAGCATGGTTTACATTTCCATATACAATCGAACTTCTTAGAAAAAAAAGAAAGGCTTGATTAAGACATGATGCTGATGTACTCTCTATTCGAAGGAAATCTCAATTTCTGGAGAGAAAAAAACTGAATTTTGTTTTTTTTTCTTAAAAAGAATAGGTAAAATCATTTTTTTTCTTATAAAGCTTCACAAATCTCAATTTCTTCTTCTTCTTCTAATTATGCTATCATTTGTCTCGGTATACTTATTGTCTTCAATGGAGTTAAATCATACCATTATGAATGAGGTTGCCTATTTTGAATTCAACTGCACTGCATGAATTGTTCAAATGAAATTCTAAAATTTTAGTGTATTGACACGAAAAGGCCAAGGATGTGTAGTTGGAGAAATAATGTTTTCCTAGCTTACAAATTTAGTCAAGTACATAAATCTATACGAATTTTTTAAACCTGTACGAATTGTTTGTGAAAAAGGTTATGAAATAAGCTCTGATTTCTTTATTTTTAATTTTCTAGCCAAGGTTTTTTGACGCGGTGAACAATCAGCTGTTTGTTGAAAATAATTTGTTGGTGATTTTACGTAGGGGGGGGAGATGGACTACTTTTATGGACCAGGAAGGAACCATCTGTTTGTTCCAGGGCCAGTTAATATTCCTGAATCAGTCCTGAGGGCAATGAACAGGAACAATGAGGATTACCGTTCTCCAGCCATTCCAGCAATGACAAAAACTCTTCTTGAGGATGTGAAGAAGATTTTCAAGACTACCTCAGGAACTCCATTTATCATCCCAACCACAGGTACTTTCATCACGACAAAGATGTAAAAATCTAAAATGTTTGTAGTTATTCTGCTGCACAAATCCAGCAAATGCTTCACAATTCCTGGATACTACTTCGTCTTAAATTACCTGGTTACTGTAATTGTTTTTTGGAAGTATTCGCTAACTTCTCCATCTTATAGAAGGAACGAAATAATGAACAATTATTTGTATGTTATTTAGCTAATCGTAGTCTGTGTTAGTTGACCTTGCTATTTTTGTTCAGGCACTGGTGCATGGGAGAGTGCACTTACCAACACTTTGTCTCCTGGAGATCGAACCGTGTCTTTCCTGATAGGCCAATTCAGTTTGCTCTGGATTGATCAGCAAAAACGCCTTGGTTTCAATGTCGATGTTGTGGAGAGCGACTGGGGTCAAGGTGCCAACCTTGACATCCTGGCCTCAAAACTTGCAGAGGATACTGCGCATACCATTAAGGCTGTTTGCATTGTTCACAATGAAACAGCAACTGGAGTTACCAACAACTTGGCTAAAGTTAGAAAAATACTTGGTAAGTGTGTAAGATAGCGCCTATCAGTGGCAAACCTTAGCTGCAATAATAAAGTGCCTCCTCGTATGAATCCCTACGTGTGTTAATATCCTTAATTGTTATATTGCTTGCTTAGATTTTTCTCAGGAGAAATCAAGGATCTTTTCCAACATATAATACCAACTAAAATATGCGTTGAAATCAATATATAATCCTATAGTTGTTGTTGTCATATTATGTTTGTCTAAGTTCTGGAACATGAAAGCTACTACACCTGCATCAGATTCAGGTGCAAGGGGACCGACTGAGGCACCTGTATATATAGAATAGTTGGCTGATAAGTTCGACTGCATATAGATCAAAACTGAACTGTGATCCTTGCTTAATATTGTCCAGCTCGCTAGGGATGAAAAGCTTTTCATAACACTTAGAAATCAATAGAGTTCAAAATGCTTGAGTGAGGCATGCTGTAGCGTACTTTGTGCTGGATTTCTACGGGGTAGAGCTTACACAGAGCAACATAATGTTCCTCGCTCATATATTGGAAACAATCAATTCTAAACTTACTAATTATTTGGATTGTTATGCTTTATTTGACAAAAAAACATAAAGTTGTGTGTCAGCATTCAGCTTTTTTTCCGATTCTGTGGCTTTGGGACATGATAATTCAGTTCTTTCATCGTTTAATTTTAATCTACATAACTTAAAATCGATCACATGTTTTTTATGATTCTCAGATGACTACAGGCATCCAGCTCTCTTCCTTGTTGATGGAGTGTCCTCCATTTGTGCTCTTGATTTCCGTATGGATGAATGGGGAGTAGATGTGGCTTTAACTGGCTCTCAAAAGGCTCTTTCTCTTCCTACCGGGATGGGTATCGTGTGTGCAAGCCCCAAAGCTCTTGTGGCATCTGAAACTGCTAAGTCGGTTAGAGTATTCTTTGACTGGAAGGACTATTTGAAGTTCTACAAGCTTGGAACATTTTGGCCATATACCCCATCCATCCAATTGTTGTATGGACTAAGAGAAGCACTGGACCTCCTTTTCTTGGAAGGACTTGACAATGTGATTGCAAGGCATGCTCGTCTAGGAAATGCAACAAGGTTTCTCTTTTCTGTCTTTTTAATGGTTTCCTTTCAATTAAGTTATCTAAAGTCGGATAGATCCTAAGCCATGACTATTTGAATCTTAAAATGTAGGCTTGCTGTGGAGGCATGGGGTTTGAAGAACTGTACTCAAAAGGAGGAATGGTTCAGTGACACAGTGACTGCAGTTCTTGTTCCCCCGTACATTGATAGTGCAGAAATTGTTAGGAGGGGATGGAAAAGATACAACTTAAGCTTAGGTTTGGGTCTTAACAAAGTAGCTGGCAAGGTTTTCAGAATAGGGCATCTTGGCAACCTGAACGAGGTAACCTTCATTTTTCCAAGTCCATATCCGTTGACATTTACATTTAGTGATTCATTAAACATCATTAAGAAAACCATTTTAAGAATAAATCCAAGAAGTATATCTGTGAGTACATGAAGACACTGTCACATAACCATCTCACCTAAAAGCTTAAGCTGTTAGGTGAGGTTCCAGAATGTGATTTATATTATTCCTTAACATACCTCTTCAAAAGAAAGCTATTTGAGCTTGAAACTTGCACACAGGTCTACACTACTTTGTGCTTGATTTTTATCATATAAATTGAGGGTGGTAAGATTCGAACTCGTAACTATTGTGTTAACAAACTTTGATACCATGTTAAGAAACCATCTCACCTAAAAACTTAAGTTATTAGGTGAGGCCCCATAATTTGCCTGTCGTGAATGAATTCACCAGTCATGCACCAAGGGAAAAAAGAATACAATCAATAGCAAGCGGTCAATGCATCTTGTTACCATTGGGAGCTCATTTTGTTTCCTATCAGCCTTTTGAACTGGTAATTTTGGGCAGGGAAACTGCTTTGGAATGTTCCAAGACACAGACTCTTAGAGTCATAATAGCAGCTAAATGGTCTCATGGGGTTCGGACCTGAACTAAAGATATAAAAACCCGATTACTGTTTAAACTTTAATGCTTGCCTGGATATCTTTTAAGTTCTGATAACAATATACTTGATTAATTAGCTGTAGTTCTATAAGAAAATGTTCAACTACCGCAACGTTTTGCTTTTACAAGTGGATACACTGAATCTTAATTATCAGTCATGGTAAATTGTTCTTGTCAAGACAGTCATAACTCTGCCAAATGGATCCTGGTTCCTGAATTAGACCCTCATTCTCTTCTTATGCAACTAGATCTGTCAAGCATTTTCATTAATATTTCCTCGCCTTAACATTTCTTTTAAAAGATAATAACTTGGAAAATATAAAACACCAAAACGTCATTTTTATGCTTTCTCTGCTTCATTCTTTCTCTGCATTTAATTCTTTTCTCAGTTGCAATTGTTGGGCTGCCTTGCCGGAGTGGAGATGATACTCAAGGATGTTGGTTACCCTGTAAAGCTGGGAAGTGGAGTAGCAGCTGCTTGTGCTTATCTGCAGAACAGTACCCCTCTGATCGCTTCCAGGATGTGATTCACTTACCATCAATGTAATTATTCTTTTTCTGCTACTCCCTTCCAGAAACTCTAAAATATGAATGTTTTCCTTCCTGTGCTTCTGCTATTTGAGACCCCCAAGGCCCCTTTATGTAAATCTCTGCTTCTTACAGTATCCTATTTGAAACATCAAATCAAAGTCCAGTTTTCTTTTTTAGAGCACATTTGAGCATTTAATGTAGTATCTAGTAATTCATCAACAAGACAGGTACTTCTGATGCAGATAGTAATTATACAAGTACTCGATGGAACTAAACTGTGCTGTATATTTTGGTTATAAGAGCTATCATTGCATGTCAAATCATATCGATGAGACCTAGGCCTTGTAGTGGTAGCCATGTTTGGAGTTATGGATGCTGAGGAAACTATATGGACAAATACGTATTCCACATGGCTGTATTTTCTTGATTGAGACTAGTATTCAGGCCTCGCAACTTCACTCATCATTTTATGTAAAAATGATTTCAAAAGGTATTATCCCACTCACATTGAAAAAACACCACTTATTTTTTGTGTACAAAAAACATATATAGAGTCTTTATCAAATATTTATATAATAAACCTTGAGATAAGATAATAACTAACAGATAAAGAATAGTAGGCTTGTGCGTGTAAGGTTGAGTTGGGCAAAAGAAAAACCTTCGATTGCTCTTCGTTCATGTGAGGCATCGCCCATATTTTTTGAAATTTTTGTTTTCATCATTAATTTATTTTTGATACCCTTAAACTGAAACCATCATATTTCAAATACTTGAAAGTTAAAATCTATTGGTCATGAAATAAACAACTTATTTTGTTTTTAACTCTTAACAATTATAACAACTACATTTATTTAATTTCCCAACAGCTACTATATTTTATTAACTTTTGTAACAACTTTTTAATACCATAATACTTTTAAATTGACTATTACATGATGACTGTCTGTAAATATCATGTACTCTTACAATCAAAGACACAACCCGAACTCATTTTTCCTGTGCCCTTGCCGGTGTAGTGTCTTTTCTTTTGCTTTTGTTCCTGCTATTTCTGCTGTCATCTTTTATTGAGGAAAAACTTGTTAAATACTGAGAATATCCTTGTGTAGAGGTAATATCTTTAAGAACAATGTTAGTATCTGTTCGTGTTTCTATTATCTGTGTTAATTTTACAGCATATTTCTGGTCTGGAATGTGATTCTCGTATTGCTACAACTCTCAACTCTCATGGCATGAGATAGGTCTCACTAACCAAATTCTCGTCTGATACTTGGATTGGTTACAGCGCTGTTAAGCTCTTGTGTTCCTGTACTCTTTCTGGTTCCCCTAGCTATCCTCTCTGGTTTCCAATATGGATTTTGGAAAGGGTGGCATGGGCACGTTGTGAACTCATGCTGAAACTGAACAGACAGAACTTTCAGTCATCAAGATCTGCTAAACCTACTGGTAATTGCTAGATGAGGGTCATTTAACTTGATCAAATCCTATTAGGCTGCTAAGATCCCTCTGAGGGCTATCCTCTGCTGGTAGGGCCATTTCCAGGATTTCCCATTTTAGATTATTTCACTCTTCTAGAAATTGGGTTTTCCGAAATGGGACATTAGATCATCGAGCTGGTTTGCGGAGAATATTGATGTCTCCTCCGGAAACCTTGCCTGGCTGGAGTCGGAAGAGTTTATAGGGACTGACACGGGCATTTTCAGATGCCTCTTCTATTGTCATTCAGGCTTCATGGATTTGAATAAAGAGCAGCATTCTCTAAGCAAGCCATCAACTATCTGCACTCGACTCTGAAGCAGATTCATTTAATGCTGTAATTGGGAGTCTAAAGGACTTGTTACTTTAATATCTAGTTCTACAGAAAAGAAGTTTCCGATCCTCTTTTAATCTGTTTTTCTCTGCGGACGCATTAATTCCCTTGTTCTTACAAAACATTGCTTCAAATCCTAATGCTTATTGCCAGATGAGAGTAAGGGGGTCATTTAATTTGATGTTTCTGAAATGCCTTTCAGCTCAGCAGAGTAGATTTTCAACAACCACCGTTTCTCAGAATCTCGGTAGTTCATGGATCTTAACTGGGATAGTTGATACGGGGAGAGTTTGTGTTTTAAATGTTTTTTTTTTTTTTTAAATATACATTTTTTATATTAATATATCAAAATAATTTTAATAAAAATATATTTTATTTTGACAATTTTTTTTATTTAAAGATGAAATGATATTGTTTTATACAAAAATAATATACACAGTTTTCCTTAATTGAATCAATTCTAAAATCCAATCATCCAAATCTCCCAAGTACTTTTCTAGGTTAAACTCCTGACCAGTTTGACTACCATCATTAAAAAACTGTTTATTATTGTATTTTAAAAATATTTTTGAAAAAATATAAATTAATTTTTATTTAAATTAAATTTTTTTATGTTTTTAAATTATTTATGAGCTGATTTCAAAAATATTTTTTTAAAAAAATATCACTTTGATACATTTTTAAATGAAATCACTTTAAAAAATAACCGCAATCATACTCCAAAAAAACACTAAAACTTGAAAAACTTAAAGATCATATCTTATTCCTAAAAAAAAAAGGTTTATAAAACAAATTGAAAATATAATTAGGTAAATCATCTTATAGTTTAATGCATTTGAGTCAAATTATGCTGAGTTCACTTGAATTTTTCAAATATAGAATCAAATTTAACCTAATTTGTTTTCATAAGAGCTTATATGTAGAATTGAGTCAGACACAGCATCCACTTTTGGAGGGTTTTTTCCTTCTAATTTTACTAAACCATATAGAAGGAGCCGAAGGTAATATACTTATGGATGTATTTTGACTTGGTTACCCGGACTGAAAGGCCCACTGGACCATTAGCCAAGCCCATTTTTCTGTGTGAAGAATATAAGTATACAAATTTAGAAAATTCTGAGCTCCAATTCACCTGAGACCTGAGCTCTCGACAGCTAACAAACCAGCAAGTAACTCGGCGCAATCACTCCTGTTTTTTCTTCTGTTTCAACTTTATGTATGCATTTGCAAAACCCACTTCTCTTGCCTTGTAGTATCTTGGCTTTCCTTTGCTTTAGCTTCGTTAGTTTTTCCTTGTAAATCTGGTACTTGAGAGACAACCTGAAGTGTTTTTTTTTTTGGGTGGGTGGGTGGGGGTTAATTTGATAGTAGAATTCGAGAAAGCATAGAACACAATGGATGGAAGATTGGCGAATAGATGGAGATTAACAGTGAACGAGAAGAAATTCATAGAGACTGCTTTGGCTTCAAACCTTAGAATCGATGGTCGCAATCCTCTTGAGTATCGTAAAATTATCATCAAGTTTGGCAGGCAAGTTGCTTGGGAGTACACTTTTTTTGTATTTCTTTTGTTTTTGAGTTTATGTTTCATCTTTCAAGCTCTCCTTTTGATCTTACACATTTTACTGTATTGTATACCCTTTTTTTTAATTACAAAAAAGTTGATGTAGTTTTGGTTCAATGACGCATAGGAGCTGCAAGAGGAAAATAATAGCGGGGTCTCTTTGACGAGTTGTTATCGTGTAATAAGTGCTAGTGTCTTGCCATAGTTTGGTTTTATTTATGAAGATTGCAAAGCCTTATGATTGAAAATTATTGTATTGGGTTTTGGTTTTGATTGAATTGTATGTTGGTTATGGTGAATTTGCAGAGAAGATGGATCATCAGAGGTGCAGCTAGGACAGACTCATGTAATGGGTTTTGTGACAGGTCAATTAGTTCAACCTTATCAAGATCGCCAGAATGAAGGGATGCTTTTGATTTTCACAGAGCTCTCTCCAATGGCCGATCCTTCATTTGACCCAGGTCACCCTGGAGAATATGCAGTGGAGTTGGGTCGAATAGTTGATCGTGGTCTAAGGTGATTAATCTCTTCACTTTTATTTTTTTTTAGCAGAATTTCTCGTGTTTACTGACTTGATGTTATTCTTTGTTGGCGGTTTTATCAAGAAATGTTTCCCTAAGAATATCATATTTGTACAAACGAGGTGTATATGTGTGTTCACATGCATTTTCATAATCATACATTTCTCATAAGGGATTACCATGGTAGGGTCTTCATAGCAAGTGTCAGCGCTGCCCATGAAACTCATGTTAATCCTTCAGAAGAATACAAATGTTTTTATAAGACAGTTCAACTTTGTTTGAATATTTTGACCTTTCAGGGATAGCAGGGCTGTGGATACAGAATCACTTTGTGTTCTTTCAGGAAAATTAGTGTGGGCCATTCGTATTGACCTTCATATTGTAGATAATGGGGGGTGAGCTATTATTTTTTTGTTGTTGATTTTTTTTCCTTTCATATCTTATAAAATTTCTCCCGTTAAGCTCTTCTGCAGATCTGTGTTTTATTTCTTCTTTTGCTAATACCTAATACTTAATATTTGACTATAATTGCTCATCAATCCTGCAAACAGAAATCTTATTGACGCTGCCAATATTGCTGCGTTGGCTGCTCTCTTAACATTTTGAAGACCAGAATGCACTTTAGGTGGTGATGATGGTCAAGAAGTAATAGTACATCCACCTGAGGTTGGCTCATTTAATGCTTTTAAGTAATCACTTGTAATGGAAGCTTGAATTTTAACCTAGGAAGCATTTTCTTAGCTTTGAGTTTTTACCTTTAAGAACTGACTTAGCCTGTAAAATGTGCCCTGACTGTAGTTGTACTGTATCTGTCTGAGATTTTGGATAATTTCTGAATTGATACTTCGAAAAATAGTTTAATAAATACCTGTTGAACTGGTTTTGTTTCACACTCAAGACTTTTTAAGATGACTACCCTACTTTGCCTAGCTATCATTCTGGTTGCCCTTATACACAAATACAGATAACCAGTGTCTTCCAACCCCATACACATTCATGTATCAAATTGATCAGATAAGTGTGAATTTGGAATGAAAAATGGTTTCGTCATAATGCATGAGATGGACTCCGTAAAGAACTTTTGTTTCTTCTCACATAAGGTCATTTGATATAATATATAGATTAGCAATGTGCATAAATCTGCTGTGATTGTTAGAAAGCTTTGTTGCCTTCTTGGTTATTGTGCCATCCCTTGGGTTTACTAGCAATGATTCATTTCGTTCAAGTCATTTTGTTCCACACAGGATATCTAAGAGGTCTTAAAAGAACAATTATCCTAGAAATTGTGATTCTTCATGCTGTACTGAACTAAAATTATTCTCTTAAAGTTTGGAGCTTAATGTCCATGAAGTTTTCTATAATAGTGACTTGGAAGTACACAATAGATTGGTGTGTCTTGTTTAAAATAAGGGTAATACCAGGGAATAATTGCTAGAACCATCCTCATGCATTGCAGCTCTGTGTATCTACTTCCATAGAAGTAACCATTTCATTGGCTCAGTAGAAGTAATTGAAAGCTTTCATCTCTGGTGATGAGTGCAATTGTTCTTTTGAAAGTCAGGCCCAGGCATTGTATTTTAAATATACTGTTTGCTGTCATAATAAGAGTCCAATACAAGTAACCATTTCATTGGCTCAGTAGAAGTAATTGAAAGCTTTCATCTCTGGTGTTGAGTGCAATTGTTCTTTTGAAAGTCAGGCCCAGGCATTGTATTTTAAATCAACTGTTTGCTGTCATAATAAGAGTCCAATACAAGTAACCATTTCATTGGCTCAGTAGAAGTAATTGAAAGCTTTCATCTCTGGTGTTGAGTGCAATTGTTTGAAAGTCAGACTCAGGCATTGTATTTTAAATCAACTGTTTGCTGTCATAATAAGAGTCCAATACAACACTCCTTAATAGTGTCTCTAGAAAGTCACAGAGAGAGGAACACTTCATTTCTCAGAAGTGGCCATGTTTCCATGATCTGCATCTTGAACTTGTCCACATAACAAGTGGACCAGCTACTCTGAACTGGATATTAAGAAGTCCTTGTTGTAAAGTCTGCTTCTTCATTTTTTCTTCTCACAGTAAATGTTGTAGGCTTTAATGATATTGTTGTGGCAGCAACATTTCAGATGTTTTGATGTTTTACTTGCTTTCACCATTTGCATTTTTCCATATTGTTAAGCTGATTGTTATTCATTGCATTGTGACAGGAAAGAGAACCGCTTCCTTTGATAGTCCACCATCTCCCTGTAGCAATAACTTTTGCATTTTTAGGCAGTGAAGGCAAACTGGTGAGCAGATATATTGTTTAGATTCTTTTTTGTTCACTCCCTATGCGTATTGATGCTGAGTTGGAGAAGCTCACCAGCCACTTCTTTTAATCTGAATGAGTGCTATGTAGGTGGTTGATCCTACCCATAGTGAGGAGGCTGTTATGGCTGGAAGATTGATTGCAACAGTTAATGCAAATGGTGATATTTGTGCAATTCAGAAAGCTGGAGGGGAGGGTGTGCCACAGAGTGCTATTATGCATTGTTTGCAACTTGCTTCTATGTGTGCTATATCCATAACAAAGAAGATAAATAGTGCAGTGAGTTTATTCTCTTAAAAAGATTTTGAAAGTTGAGGTGCCATTTCTTTTTTGATACCAAATATTCATTCACTTTTAATGCAATCTACTCTCTCTCTGTCATTTGCTACCTCTTCAAGGATGCAGCCATGGGATTATGTCTTTTGCTCCAAATCTAATTTTATCTTGTGAATTGATGGAGGTTGAAGCGTACAGCACAGAGAGAGCATTGCGCAAGATCAAGCGCCACCCTACTGTTGCTGGCAATGTTAGTGTAGCTGGTAGTGATGTAAAAGAGCAAAATAAAACTGTTGAGCAGGTGGGAGGTAGTGAGTTGTCGAGGCATCATATTGAGAGATTGAAGGTGGTATCTGAGGAAACCTGCAGCAGTAGAAGTAATGACAATGATGGTGATATCAAATCATCTGAACAAGGTGGAACAAGTCGAGGAGAGAGCAAAGCTATGAATTTTCTTGGGGGTCCATCAAACTGGTATGGTGCTAGCACTTTCCAATATTTTTTTTAAAGTACAAACTTTCTTTGCCAAAAGAAGCGCTTACATCCATCACCAAAATCATAATTATAAACTTAGCACAACAAGTGCGTGTTTTGTTGGAAATAGAAGAAAAGCTGTCTGCATCATATATTTTATTACTGGGTAAGGATCTCTTGGCCCTGTTATAGATTAATAACATTTGTTTCCAGACCTTTTCTCTGTCATATACTTTAATATTTGTTTATGACTCCATGTAATAGACTCAAGTCTGTATGATCACAACTTATGGAAGGAAAGCATGGAGATGTGGAATTGGGTTCTAATTAATCACTTCATAAGTTGGTTAGTTATCAAGCTCTCCTGATTTTGTGGTAATTAGAAATCCTACAGGATTATAATAAACCTTTCTTCTTGTTCTCGTGCCTTTTGAAACTCTATTCTATATGGTTTAAGGAATTTCAACTTCATTTGTTTCCTATCTTTGAATAATTACTTTTAATTAGTGACACATATTTTCTCTCCTCGTGGATCCTTACTTGAAGGGTGTTGATCATGATTCCCTGAAAGCTAATGTAGCCTCACATGGTATGCAACTTGAACAATTCTCTTAGAAGTATGAGAATTACCTTCGCTTCTATCCTGCTTGTCAATGGTTTTGCTCATTTTCCCTGCAAGCTTAATCCATATTTCATTCATTTGTAATACTGTATAAAAGTGTGAAGCAAAACTTCCCCATCCAAGGCAATTCTAAGCAGACTTAGAGTAGTTCTTTTTGGATGGGAAGACAACTCTTGAATACATTTCACAAAGCAACAAGGAGACTGCAGATCTCCTGCCATTCCATTTTTTTTTTGGAAGGATACGGGATGGCCAGCTGGTTCTAGATGGATTAGCTGACAAGGAGGCAGAAGATGTCCTGCCATTCCATTGTTCTATGGCTAGAGTTATAGCCTTCATTATTTTGAGGCATGGCATTTTCTGTGAATTCATGATACATTTTAATGCCTGGGCATTTGGGTGTAGGAGAGTTGAGTACAGTAATAGTCCTAATCCATAGAACAGGGTGCAGTTATCATAGATTAACCTAATAGGTTGATGACCTTACAGTGGTTGCAACCTTCCACCTGTACTCAGCTGCTTTGATCATTAATTAAATAGTGGATAATGAACCCATACATGCAATGTGAATGCCTATATATTTTTAAAAGGCAACCTGGTATACCTTTTTTTTTCTTTTTTTTAATTTTGTTTGTGTGCCAAAGCAACCTCGCTTATGAGTGGTCATGGAATCTTATGTTCCAGCTTTGAAATGCATTGGAAGGGTTACATTCCAATCCTTTCTGATTCCTGCATGTATGCAGTCTACTTGGATGATTCTGTGATGGGATACAGAGAGTATGCATAATTGACTTGCGTGTGAAACCTGTAGGAATATTGACACAGCATATGGAACAAAAAGAACGTGAGCAAAATAGTCCCAAAATGGACACAGAGAAACGTACAGAAGATATCAAACAAGCCACTTTAGCTACAGATACATCTGGAACTGCGCTTGAAATGAATGAAGAGAGAACTTTGAAGTATGCCGCGAAGCCCAAGAACAAGAGGAGAAAGAGGGCTTCCAGCATGAATGCAAGTTAGATGAACTTTTGAGCTGAAAACATCTACCTTGCAGGTATATCAGTGAAGTCTTTTGGGGAACATGATCCTTGTACATATCGTTTTTATGAGCTTTTATTTTTTTATTTGTATGGAAGCTCTGTATCATCACTCTGTATAACACTCAGATGGACTGTTTGGTAGTATTCGAGACATTTATTTCCTGTATTGTGCTTCCTGCTGGTAGGAGAAGGGGCTGTCCGGTGTTATACAGAGAGAGAGAGAGAAACCTGTCCTCGTTCTTTTCTAAAACCATGTTAAATGAGTGGAAAACCAGTGCCATATCATGTGGTGGTTACTCCTGACAAATCCGGTGCATTCCACTTTTAATGAAGTGAATTACCATCTTGGATAGTCATTTTAATGATGGTTGATCCTTTTCAGAGTCTTGAAACATGCTTCCTTCAATCCACTTGTTGCATTGGAGGGTCACTGGTGTTGATTTTTCTTGCTTCACATTCAACAGTGGGATACAATGTATCAGCAGTGGCCAGCATATACAGAAGTGAAGACCTGAAAGAGGCTGTTGTGAACTCTCTGAATGTTTCTCTTGCTAATGCTAATGGAGAAACGCATGTTGTGCTCGCAGCATGAGTTGTCACCACCAACTTTGCCTGTGCTGCTTAAGTTGCCCCCTGTTCAGCCATTTCTTCTTCTGGGATCTTGGATAGGAGGCCAACTTCTTAGAGATGCTGTTTCAGTGGCAATGGTGCTTTCTTTGCCTTGTAAGCCGCTTCTTACTGTGTTTTAGTATTTTTGTTTCGTTTATACGTATAGTTAGGTAGAGGAATGAATTCAAACTGTCACTCTCTCCACTTTAGAGAAGAAGTGTGATTTATTTCCTGGCTGTCGTCGATCTATTCTTGAGGGCTCGGTTATTTGGTTTGTATCGCCGTGTTCATCATTGGATAGGAGAAGGCATTCTCTGTTTCAAGCAATACAGGAATAGGAAATATTCATTCAACCAAGCCTGGTGCAAAACCTGATATCAGAATTATGCAATCTCCCTGCTGTATATCTACCATTTCATTTCTTTACTTGTCTTCTTCTCATGTGATTGAATTTTTTATTTCCAGAATGCATTATATCCTTATTATTTTCTCATGTTACTTTTGTTATTTTTCAAAAAACATTTGTTTTTTTTTATCATATTATTGAATAATAAATGGTACAAAAATAAATAAAGTTCATAGATCTAGATCATGGGTTCTGCATGTTAATTCATGAAATTAAATTCCAAGTTGATTCAATTTATGCTATTATTTTAAAAATAAGAAAAATATTATTTTTATTTTTTGATTAGCCATGTCAACCAATTATTTCTAGATAGGTTAATTTAAAATATTGTCAAGTACGGAGATTGAGATTTCAAGAATAGCCCTCTAGGTCAGGTTTAATAACAATGCAAATTAATGTTTTTTATTAAAAAAAAATACAAAATAAAAAATTTTAATTGATTTTTATAATTTTTTTAAGCTTATTTTATATTATTACGATTCAAACAAATATCTTAATATTTAATTTTACAAGTGTTATATTTTTATTATCATATCATTAAATAAAATATAGTCATGATTTAATATATATATATATATATATATATATATATATATATATATATAGTTATCTTAAAATTTTTTTAAAAAATTATCTTGAAATCTTTTCAAAATCACACCATGGTTTTTATAGGTTATAAAAATTGTTTTTGAATTATATTAAATAATTTAATTTATAACTGAGGAGGCTAAATATTTTTTATTTCACATATTGAATTACATTAAATTTAATAACCATACAAAAGATTATACAAGATGTGATTTTTTTTTAATAAACATTAAAAGACTTGAGTGTAAGAAAAACATTAAATTTAAGATACCTCCGTGGATAAGAGAAATTATATAAAAAGAGACAAGAGAGCAGCATCTTCTTATTCTCTTATTATTAACAAATCAGAACGCGAACGCAGTCAATGAATGATTGGCAGATGAAGAGAAGGAAACGAGGATCAGCATCGTAACAATAAACGAACATATACAAAGAAGATAAGAGAAGAGAAGAGTTTCAACCTTCAAATGGGTTTCTCTCAAGACAATTTGAAAGGATTTGTTTTGGCGTTGTCTTCAAGTGCGTTTATTGGTGCTAGCTTCATTATTAAAAAGAAAGGCCTTAGAAGAGCTGCTGCAGCTTCTGGTGTTAGAGCTGGTAAAAAATAAATAAAAATCTTCCTTTTCTGTTTTTTTTTAAATGGGTTTTTGGTCTTAAGAAATGGGTTTGGTGTGGATTTTTTAGGTGTTGGTGGGTTCTCATATCTCTTAGAGCCACTATGGTGGTTAGGCATGATCACAAGTAAGTTGGCCTTTTCTTTGTTAACGACTTTTCTTTTGGTTTTGGGAAACTTTATGAATTTCTTTTGCGGGAATGGCACATTGTTATGATCTTGTTGTCTTATTCTTTGGAAATGAATAGGTGTTTTGTTTTTGTTTTTCATAAGTTGGTTGAATCTTGTCATTCTTTTGATGTAATTGTGAAATTTAATGATTCTTAATGTCATTGAATTCAGGTGGTCAGCTTAATCTAACTAAGATTTTTTTTCTTAAGTCGATTTCTTTTTTCATCTGGTAGCTTATGAATTGATTGAGTTTTCTTGTTCTACTCAAATTGAGGAATGGTAGTTGGTTACGGATACGGGAATTGTGATTTCTAATTGCCATCTGATAATCGCTGATTGTTCGTAAAATATCTTCTGTTGTATGGTTTCTCATATAGTGATTGTTGGAGAGGTTGCAAACTTTGTTGCATATGCGTTTGCTCCAGCAGTTCTTGTTACCCCTCTCGGTGCGTTGAGTATTATTGTCAGGTATGTCTTATGTTAAGTTAGTATTGCATACTGAAACTTTTGGAATTTTTATATTAAATCTCTTCTTAACCACATTTCTTGTGTTTTATTTTTATTTTTTAATTTTGTAGTGCTGTGTTGGCTCACTTTATCTTGAATGAGAAGTTACACCAACTAGGGATCTTGGGTTGTGTGATGTGCATTGCTGGCTCTATTGTAATTGTGATTCATGCACCACAGGAGCGCCCTATAACTTCTGTGCAGGAAATATGGAGTATGGCTATTCAACCAGGTTAGTTTGCAACTTCATATGCTTGTCTTTCTTTTATTTAAATTGTTCTTTTTGTTAACTTACCTTATTATCTTCTGTTGCAGCTTTTTTGCTTTATGTGGGTTCAGTGGTTGTGTTGGTTTTCATTATGATCGTCCATTTTGCTCCACAATGTGGCCACTCGAATGTGTTAGTGTTCACCGGTATCTGTTCATTTATGGGTTCTCTTTCGGTAAATCATCTGAACCAGCAATGGTACTTTTATTTTCAATTATAACACCAAATTTATGGATGTAGATACACTTTTCTTTCATTTCAACCTGCATTAAAAAATATAATAACTCGATAATTAACAAACCATTCTGCATTGATGGAGATGGAGTATCATTCATTTTGAAGCTAAAAGGTCTGCAATCATTGAATTGTTGCGGATATTCACTATCCAATGAACAAAGAATTAATAATGTGCAAAAAGAACTTTCCCATGATAATTTTTAACCAGGTGATTGATAAAAATGTTATCAGTGCTATTTCTTGGCCAACATAAGGCTGAAAATATTTCCCTGAGTACACTGATGTTACATGTTTATGTAATGGGGCTTTGGCCAATACAATTGTTTGAATATTTCTCCTCTTTGACTAAGATCGAAGAACTGTGTAAACCTCACTTCCTTTTGTTTAATTTTCTTTAATACAATTTGTCTCCATATCATGTGCAGGTGATGAGTGTTAAGGCCGTTGGTACTGCACTGAAATTAACATTTGAAGGAAACAACCAATTACTCTATCCAGAGACTTGGTTCTTTGTGCTTATTGTGGCTACATGTGTCATCACACAAATGAATTATCTAAACAAGGTTAGAAATGTGGAGATTTTGCTTTTTTGTTTCCATGAACAAACTTATTGTGCTTAATCTCCAGAATCTTGCTGCTGCCTAGATCTTCCTCCTTTTTCTCCTTGATCTTCTATTTTCTGTATTGCTTCCTTTTAGATGTCTTTTCTCTATGTTCAGCGTTGCTTGCTTTTCTGATCTTTTACTTAAATCACACGTAACTTTAAACTGTCGTGTCCAATGAATTTGACTTGCTTCTGGGCATATGGCATGACCTGGTGCACATTTTGCCATTGTTTTACTCAGCAGCTAGTTGCTGCCCAGAGTATTTGACAGAAATGAGTTGAGGTAGCTACCACTCCAAATATAGATTTCATACAATGGGATTGCTAGAGAATGAGTTGTAAAGCTGATCCATGCATTTAATGTGATGATTGGCCATGATTTTAGATGCACCAAGTATCAAGTTAAAAAAAAAAAAAAAAAACTTCCCAAATTGATCAAGTGTTCCCCAGTACAGTTGACCGATTAATTTTGTCTCATGAGGCTATCACTATCAACATCTCATTAACCTTGAAAACACTTCTCTATCACTTGATCAAGTTGCAACTTTTCTAGTTTTTTTACTTGCATCTGTGCTGCATATTTTCTGTAGTTCTTTAGACCCTAAAGATGGTTAGAATGTATCTTGTATCTGAAATTCTTTTTTTGCTTAAAACTGAAATCTTTGGTGTTTCAGGCACTTGATACGTTCAATACTGCAGTTGTCTCCCCCATATATTATGTCATGTTCACGTCACTTACAATTCTTGCCAGTGTAATCATGTTCAAGGTAAGAATTCTCGTAAGGAAGCTTACACTGTGTTATTGCATTTATATCATTACTTTGTACATTTTTGCTGGTGCTTTTTTCATTTTAATTGGATTGCACAGGAAGAATGCTAATGTAGCTTCATCTTGTTGAGGCATGGGTTTGTAAATCGATGCAAGATGGGATAAATAAAATGTCTTGACTAAATTCTAAGATGCAATTACTTAATGATGCCTTTCTAGCAAATCTGTTTCTTTGGGTGAATTTTTTGGCCTCACTCGTTATGACAAGCCTAGTCATCTGGTTGAGGATGCTGCCATTAGGCTTAGTTTGGGAACCGTCCAATTTTTCTCCTCCAGACCTGGATTTCAAACAGTAAAATGTGTCGTTTCTGATCCTGTTTCTGATTTGACTTTATCGATTGGTAAAATACATCGTATCAGGATTGGGATGGCCAGAATGTGGGAAGCATCATATCAGAAATATGTGGCTTCATCGTTGTTCTCTCAGGGACCATCCTATTACACACGACCAAAGACTTTGAAAGAAGTTCATCCTTTAGAGGTGCTATGTTCAGACCCTTTCTCTTTGATTTCCACCAAATCATTTTAATCAACTTTGTATTATGAGCAATATTCTCTAGCTTTTTTTTACAAATGCTGTGAATGTTCAAATAAATCAGGTAGTTATGCATCTTCATCCCCTACATTATCTGCCCGACTTTGCAATGGAAATGGAGAATTTATGAAGCATGAGGAAAATTTGTTACCTGATGAAGCAGTTTGCTTTCAGAGACAAGAAATGCACTAGATGTGTACCTCAAAAAGAGTCTCTCCTTCATGTAAGTTCATGCAAGGCATACTCCATATCTCAAACTCTTTGACAGCATTCCTGTGGGATGCTTTTGTTACAGCAGAATGTCCGGTTACTTCCAAACAGAAAGCGAATGAATTTACATTGAGGAGGTTGTTTTGTGTACCTCAGAGATCCTTGAAGTTTCGTTTTCTTAATTTTCTTTTTTCTACAAGTGTTATGGGAGAAAATATTCAATAACACCCTGGTGGAGTAGCATGTCTTCATCTCACCTGGGATCTACAAGTGAATCACACTAGGACGTGAGACGAGGAAACACTGAATCTAGTGATACTTGTACAGTGTGTTTGGGATTGCTGATGTAAAGGATGGTTTATTCAGCTTCTTTAGCTGTAAATGGCGGAGTAAGGAGAGTGATTAGAAAAGAAGACCCAGAAACCTATTTTAGTGAAGAAAGGCTTGGATGGTCTATGCCCAGCAACTGGTATATGGAAACTTGAGCTCAGAGGTAGTTTCTGCTGTTAGTTGACCTTGTCCCATAGGTTTCTTTCTTTCAGAACAGGCAAAACCAGAGATTCTTTTAGTATTATATTTTTTTTTTGTAGATAATAATTGATTTTTTTATAATAATTGAGCAAAAAAAGAAAGTGGCGTGTATCTCATTTTAGCAAGACAGGAATTTGTGAGTGAAATACCACTCCACTCCACAAGCCTGCCAACGGTGTTATTTATTTATTTATTTCAACTTCAGTTCCAGCATGCTGATGCAGATTCATCGATAGAAGAAGTCAACAATTAAACTTATGATCTCTAATTATAAGAACTTGACGTTCTAATCCAACAATCGAGTGATTCAATCTGCAAGTTTTATTGGCAGGTGAAAGAGATCAATTCGATTGACATTTTAATAAACAACTACCCTTGAAATAGATGAGTTTCACTATTTGATGACATACTTTAATTACCTTTTAATTTGAATGATGATAAAAATGTCTCTTTTTTTTTATCACATTTAAAAACAACAGTTTTAAAATTGATATCTATAGGCTTTTTTTATAGCCTTTTCACTCTAATAAAATAACTATATTATTCTTAAAATACAATTTTTAAAATAGATATTCAAGGGGTTTTCCCTCTTTTCCCTCTGGTTTTTTTGTTATAATAAAGTTAAATAAGAGCAATTTTGTATTTTATTAAATATAAAATATTATTTAAAAAAATGATTGACTCGTGTGATGTACTTGCCAGTGTGTGAGAGACGTTCGTGTTCTTCAAGTAATGCATGTAGTGTCTTCCAACAACTAAACACCGACTTTCATGGTAGGGCTTGATTAGGCTCAATGTCTCCTTTATTTTTAGGTTGTGCTTGTGGCCAATAGACATCTATTTTGGTCTCGATGATCTTTTCTATTTTTCTTCATTTTTTCTCATCTTATTGTTTTTCATGTGTTGACCTTTAAAATTTCATACTAGCCATTGAATTAGTTTATTTTTAGATTTGTTTCATGTGATTATGATTACTATTTGTTTTATAAAATTTCATGCTATTTTTTTTCAATTTCAACCTTCTTCAATTTTTTTCATCTTTACATATTTGGTTCTTATTCTTTTAATAACTATTTATTTTGTTTTTAATCATTTTCTTAATTGAATTTATTTTTTAATGTTGTCTCTCAGTATTTAACTTGCCTTTAAAATGGTTAAAGAGGTTGAAAATAAACTTAGCATGAAGATCACGATGATAAGAAAAGATTGAGAATGATGTTGAATGCAAGAACCAAATATTAATGTTATCTTGATAAATTTAAAATTATCTTGTAGCTTGTGAGGGGATATTTTATTAGAAAATTATATTATAAATAAATTACCTTATAAGAAATTGGATATGATACCATATGAGTTATTTAATGGTTAAACATCATCCTATAAATACATGAAAGTGTAAGGATGTTTAGAAAAATTATGGTTCCTCTACCAAAGCAAGTCAAAATATGAATTGTATTACATGAGATATTCAGCAATATTTAAAAGGTATAGTGATGCTAATTGGATATTCAATACTAAAAAATTAAGATCCATAAATAGACTTATCTTTACTATTAGAGGAGCTATAACCTCTTGAATATCCTCTAAATAAACATGTATATCTAGATCCATGAAAGAGTCTGAGTTTATAGCTTTAAATAATGATGGAAAAGAAGTAAAGTAGTTCTTAATTTGTTTTTTAGGATGTTCAAAGTTAGCCAAAATTTATGCCGACAGTTTTGTATATTTTGTAATAGTCACATGTAATGATAAGACATAAAATATTGTATATAAAGGTAAATATTGACAAAATTATCAAAGATATAATACTATAAGATAATTGCTCTAAAATGAGATTATATTTATTAAATATAAAGTTAAAAGACAATATTTTGTACCCACTAATAAAATGTTTAACAAGAGAGCAAATTGATCAATCATCAAGGGGAATGACATTAAAGCCTATATTCAAGGAGTTGTCATGATGACAATCTGACCTAGTTGATCGGAGATCTCAAATTTATATGAGAGTGAACCTATATCATTTCTATGAGTATTGAAAATGCTAAACTCTCTATAACACTTTATGAAACCAAAACATGCTTGGGGACAAAATGAATATAACCATGAGAACCAAAAGTGTAAGAAAAAGAACTCTGTGATCTCTATTGTCTGTTTTCACATAAAACAATTTAACAATTCAAGACATCATGTTCACTAGTTTTCCAAGTGAATCCAATAGTCTCATTATGGAAAGTTTGAGGTCAAAAGCTACATCACCCAATACAGTGACTCTTTATTTTTATGTCTACTTTGTATTTTATTATGACCAAGTGATTTTCATTCATGTGAGGAATTGCTAGGGTGTGAATGAAAAATTATGTTTATGAAAACTCTACTTGAGATAAAGTTGTCATTTTAAACTAGAAAATTGTATCTTTTTGTTTTAAAAGTTATGTAAAAATTAGTTGTTTGAATTGCCAATAAAAAAAGATATTTTTGACATGGTTTTGATAATGGAGAAAATTTTAGTCTTTCTAAGACTCTTTTTTGCATTTATTTTGTCAAAAATAAATTATAGAGTAACATACAAAGTTTGGTTTGTCATTTATTCTTGGTTGTGCTACCAGAAATAAAATATTAGAGAGTAAGCCTAAGAAATAATATTGCAATCATACTATTAACAATTAGTAGGAATTTCTTGAAACAATTATATTCTGGAAGGTATTTCAAGCTCTAAATAACACAAGCCTAAATTGTTTGATATAAAACTAAAAAAATGTACTATTGTTAGCCCATATGAGTATAAACTATGAATGACATAAAAAATAAAAAATATATTTAGAACTATGTCATGACTTGATACTTTAATTATAAAGCTACATAGGCATAAGATCCATTCTAAGGTCATTCACTCAAGAAAAGTTGTGCTCTATTGTTCTATTCTTGACCTGTAAAAGTATAAATTGTGAATGGAAAAAAATGAAAGAAAGCATGAGTCCAAGATAATACTCACCAATAACTTATCTATCCATTAATTCTACAAAAGGATTCACTAAATTTTCAAATATCCTCCAAAAAGAATCATTGAAGTTCCAAACTCTCAAAGACCCTTTAAAAAACTTCACCAAAGTTCTAAATTTCCAAGGATTCTTCTGAAAGATTCAACAAAGTTTCAAGTTGTCAATGATCCTCTAAAAGGATTTATTGAAGTTCCAAGCTCTCAAAGATCTTTTAAAACAAATTATTGAAGTTCCAAGGTTTCAAGGTTTCTACAAAAGACTCGCTAAATCCCCAAGTTTTTGAGGATCCTCTAAAAGAATTCATTGAAATTTCAAGCTTTCAAAGATCCCCCAAAAAGATTCATCAAAGCTCCAAGCTCTCAAAGATTCTCTAAAAAGATTCACTAAAATTCCAAGTCTCCAAGGAGTCACTAAAATTCCAGGGTTCTCAAGGGACTTCCCTTTAAAAGGTTTACTAAATTTTCATGTCATTAGAGATTTTCTAAAAATATCAGTATTTAGTGTCCGTTTAGCATTGCAATTGAAATGGAGGTTGGAGCAAGAAGCAATTTCATGGCGTTGGTAATGAACAAAAGCAGATTACATTGTTATGGGACCCACCTAAAAATCGACTAAAACCGTGATTTGCAATAACAAAAAAAATGATGCTTTTGGGTGCGATCATGATTCTTTTTTTTTTTTTTTGCATACGTTTCCTCGTGATGGATTGCAGGTTGTTGTGATTAGCAACTGAAGGGTGTGTTTATTACAAACGACGATCTCTCTCTCTTTCTGACCAAAATTTCGCCCTCCATCACGAGCTGTTTCATGAAGAGAAACAGAGGGGGGAGAGATGGGTGGGTTTCACAAAGAGAAGCGGAAGGAAGGGGGGGATAGAGAAGTTGAGAGGGGGAAGGGGTCTGGAAAGAGAGGGTGGGGGGTCATGAAGAGAAGCAAAGGGGAGGGAGGGGAGATGGAGAAGTTGAAAGGGGGAAGGGGTCTAGAAAGGGAGGGGGGGTTTAATATTAAAATAATATAAAAATATAAAAATATAAAAACTTAATTAAAATATAAATAAATATATTAAAAAATATCACAATATAATTTTTATTTTGTAATCCTAATTTTGTTTCAGATGATATTTTACCAGATGTTGTTCCTCGATCAAATAGTCAAGGATCGTAGAGGCTTTCACGTATGGACTTAGTTCATGATGGAAATACAAATAATTTGATGGGAGAATAAAAAAAAGTGTCAAATTTACTTAAATTATTCATTATATTACAAAATTATGATTATTAATACAATATATATATATATATATGTGTGTGTGTGTGTGTGTGTGTGTGTGTGTG
This sequence comes from Salix purpurea, assembly GCA_027405865.1. Classification (NCBI taxonomy): domain Eukaryota; kingdom Viridiplantae; phylum Streptophyta; class Magnoliopsida; order Malpighiales; family Salicaceae; genus Salix; species Salix purpurea. Next base: position 13,714,299 of record JAOWLH010000002.1, on the reverse strand, counting down.
TGTGTGTGTGCGTGTGTGCGCGCGCGCGCACGCCCTTTAAAGTAATTTCACAAGTTGAAAGCAATATGAAAAGCTTGGTAACCAAACACATGAAACTATTTTTCATTAACCTCAAACTCAACCACAGTTTTAACCAAACACTTCAAAAATTATTATGAACCGCAGTTAAAAGTGTTTTTCATGGAAAAAAATTTAAGAACTCCAACCACAAAAACAAAAGCAATACTAAATACATAACCACCAAAAGGGTGGGCGGCAGCTACAATGAAAGGTCGGGGGCGGCAGTTACAATGGTGGTCATGAAAGGTCTCTCACAACACAGGTGCAATTGATAGTGCTCGTGATATAGACTCTTTTCCTGGTAGTTTCCTTCTAGCAACGAATCTGCCACGGCTATAAATTTATTTTGTCCTTAAACAGTGGTCCTGCCCAACACACCAGGTTCTTCTCCTCGTTTGGTCCTCTCCTTCCTCAAATTATCTCCAGAAAAACAACAACAAAGCTGCGGACCTCAGACTTTGCTGTCAGCTGGCCTGGTAATTTATATTCTGGATTCTTGCAGCCACATGATCCTGTCCTGCTGCTGGACCCAGATTTTGAGATTTCGCGTTGAAACTTTTGTGTAGCAGCATGTTATGCTTTGAAGTCTCGATGAATGATTCAAGGACTTGTTGTTTCGTGCAAATGTTACAATCCTTGATCAGTGTGTTGTTGTTAAGCAGTTTTCCAGGAACGCACGGCAAGGAAAAAAAGAGAGATTGTTGTTAAATTATGGGAATGCAAGGAACGAAAACAAACAAATAAAAAAAAAAACTTGAGGCAAGAGAAGTATTTTCGGATGTATGTCTGAAAAATATTGTATAGTATTTAAAGGCTACTATATTGTAACAGCCATATTTATGAAATTAAAGTGGCTGTTACAATAATTTAAAAATAAAGCTATTACAATAATTTAAATTTAAATTATAGCTGTTATAGAATTTATGTTTACAATAACTATGAAAACCAAAACCGAAAATGCTTTGAAATTTGTAATTGTGTTTCAATTTAAGGGTCATTAAAATTCAAACGTATAGGTGTTGCCTCGCGCGCATGGGGGTGAATCAGAGGTTTTCCTCTTACTCAACTCATCCTCATGTGCGCGAGCTCACTTCTACTTTGTTTGTTGATTACTACCCCATCTCAAGTTTTAGTATATAAACACTTGATGAAAGTCTTCTGTCTCCAATGTGGGATAGTAAATCCTATATATACTCTTTGCACTCAAGGGGTATTTTGTGTTTTACGAATGTGGGATAGTTTTTTAAAATATTTACTTTAATTTTTACAACAAGATTAAGCCTCCAAATCTTGTAAAATTTATTAAAAACTCTTAGTTTATGAATCCATGGTGGAGATTCACCTTCTTGAAGAAAACCTCTGGACTGGGTTACAAGGATGAAAGAGCCTCCTTTTTTCCTTCCTGTAGTTTCAAGCTATAAGAGATAAGTTGAAGATAAATTTAATCATTAAAGTAAATGAGATAGTTGTAGACACTAAGATTTCTATCAATCTAGCCCATAACTTAAACTAGCGAAAACTAAATAAATTTAATTTATTGGGTTTACATCTAAATTAAATTATTAAAAAAAAAAGAAAAGAGAGAGGCTCAGGTCAAATGTATTTTATGGCTATTACTTTAATTTATTTCTAACTTGGGGTATTTTATGTGATTTTCATATCAATTTTTATAAAATATCCTTTAGAGATGAAAGATATTTAAGGTAATTTTTATATGGTCAGTCTATGAATAGATAATAAAGTTATCAAATCAAACACAAAAAGAAAAAATCAAAGATAAATAAGGACAACAGGCAAACCAAGTTCAAATAGTGGAAGTTCTCTCAAAGAAATTCAAGTTCATCGAGAAAAAAAAAATTCAAATCTTTTCCTCCATCAAATTAAACTAAGAAAGTGTAGGATCAAAATCACTTTTGTCCTCCAATCAAACTAAAAAAACAAAGGATCAAAGTCATTTTTTTGCATCAAATCAAGTTAAGGTTCCCATAGCTAAAGTTTTCTAGCTCGCGTTAATAATTATCATCATCATGTTCATCAAAATAAATTAAGATCTCGAGCAATTATGGTTTTTGAGCTTGTGTGAATATTTTTTTCATCCAAACAAGATTCAAATCTAATTATTAATAAAGAATTTATGCAAATGAATAGCACTTCAAAAGAGTTTCCACTTTTTCTTGAAGTCAAATTCATTATTGTAATTTTGACAGAATTTTTAGTTTATTTATAATACATGAATTTTTATGTATATAATTGCATTACTAGAAATCCATCCTTATAAATAACAAAGAAAAGATTTTTTTTCCCTCTCAATTTGGGGTATTTTTTTCTTTATATATAGTTTTTTATAAACTACATGAACCATCTTCAACTATGTTTGCGAGGTATTTTTCATTTGAGACTTTTGTAATTTAATTCTATTAAAGAAATAGGTATCTAATTAAATCAAAATTATTAATGAATACTTATACTATACACACAATGTTATCCAAAACCTTATACAATTTATAATACTTATAATAACTTTATATAAAAAAAATAAATTATAAATTCAATTATCAGTTAAATCAAAGTCAACCTAAAATTAAAGATTGAATTGAAAGGAAAAAAAAAAAGGAGACGTACTAATTCAGCACAGTACTCCTGTGTGCGTAATTAAAGCAAGTTGTTAGGCATGACAGATGCATGTTTCTACAATTTCCTGTAGAGGTACTTTTTCATGATGATTTCATGCATGCACGTTCATATTCATTTTTTGTACGACAGAAATTAATTGAAACAAGGATCAATAATTATGTAACTTTTCTTCTTCTTCTAATCTAAATTGTTTTTTCATGTTTAAAAAAATATATTTTTATTTTGTAATTTATTTATTTTCATGTTTTTATCTTTCTATATTATTTTCATGTGTTAATGTCACAAATATTTTTTTAAAAATAAAAAAATTATAATTTTGATTTATTATTAAACAGGAATTACTTTAAAACAACTTCAATCACGCTTTCAAATAATCACTCGGTGTAGGACATGAAATTAAATTAAATGATTATTTAGAAATATATCAGAATAATTGTTTTTTTATTTTTTTAAAAATTATTTTTAATTTAAAAAAAACTAATTTAAAATAAAAAATAAAAACTTATAATTAGCTGGGAAAAGAAGAAGCATATCTCTTGATTCCATTGCTTTACCGCAAGTCGGCCACCCAGCAATGATTTCATGTTTGTGTCTTTGTTGACAAAATCCACAGGGAGTAATTATGGGATTTCGAGTGAATATTTTTACTTGAATTTGTTTTTGAAAATAATTTTAATTTTTAAAATATTAAAATAATATTTTTAATTTTAAAAATTAGTTTTGATACCAATATATAAAAACATTAAAAAAAAAATATTTTTCTTTAAATTGCTTTTTAGACTCGGTGACAAAAACCATCTTAAGCCAATTGAGTTCACAGTCTATCTTAATTATGAAACTTTTAATTTTTTTCAAAATACAAAAGTTTTGGAATTTACTTACATAATTCTACCGAGTTTAAAATGGCGAGATTCCACGGTGGAGACGGGGCTGAGTATAACGGCTGTGTTTTTTGCGACGATCAAAAATTGTCAGAGAAAGCCAAGGGGCGAAACGACAGAATCCTGAGCAGCAGCAACTCCGAGACGACATCGGGCATCAGCATCACTTAAAGTATGGGGGAGGGGGCGGCAAAGAGCGCATGCTCTCTGTTCAGCTTTTTCAAATGCATAAATTACTTTGCATTCGAGTATGTGGATGTCACTTTAGGAGACGGGGGTGCCTCACTGAGATGATGACTAACCTTGTTTATATCGACGGCACCGTTTCGATCCCGCCGGACGACAGTGGTGGCCCAAGTGTCTGCCAAGTTGAGTTGCGGCCGTGCAGTCATTTTCAAAACTTATGTGGCATCTGCTTCAGAGAGATGCGTCGACGTGTTTTTCTACAACAAAATTCTCCCAGTAATTTAGCAAGAATTATCAATATATATATATATAATTTAAAAAGATAAAATAAAATAAAATAAAAATGATTATCACCCCTGCAAATTAAAGGTAATAGTAATGGCGAGGCGGTGTTTAGTAGCCTTTAATGTCTATTTGCTCAATTCAATTGTTGCGGGACAAGGAAGATGCTGACTGTTCTTAAATTTTGAAAATTCATGATGTGACTATTACGAGAATAGTGTCGAATTTCTCAACGTCTCCCCCCAAAAGATGGAGCTTGTATCAAAACTTGTGACTTTTTTGTTAGCCTAATTAAAGCGAGACCGCCTTTTTTCGTGGAAAAAAAAACCCAGAATAGTAATTATTTTTTAATATATTTTTCTCTCAGAAATTTATTAGAAAACATTTTTAATACATAGCATATTAAAAATAGAATTTAAAATAAATATAAAACACAGATTACACTGCGACCGAGAGAGCTCCAAGGATGCACATGAAACGAACAAAAAAAACACAGTTTGAAATCAGAAGCACGATGGCTTGCTTTGCCTAGGAAAAATAAATTATTTAAAAACGAAAATGTTGATTTGTTCTCAAATTAAAATAAAACTAGCATAAGAAAAAAAAAATTGGCACGGATTGGGGCTGTTTATGGAGTTGAAGTGTAACGCCACGTGTCAAATTCGATTGAGAGCACCGAAACTTTTGATTTCTTAAAAATCTAAATTAAAAAAAATATATATAATCTATATATTAAATTTAAATTTCAAATAAACAAACTATCACCCTTTTCGCTTGCCCAAAAGCAAAACAAGTGTAGCTATGTGGTGAGAACAAAAGTAGTCGTTCCAGAATGACGCGACACCGTACCGTATTGCGCTACGAGTTTCGCCCTTTTATCTTATAAATTTACAGGCTTGCTGCTCTCTCCCTTCCCATACAAAGACAGCACCAGCCCATGAGAATGTGAACTTGGTCCCATCATAGATATTGGGATTCCAAGCGAGTCCAACATGGTGGAGAAATCTTATCTGGAGACAGGGAACAATAAAGATGCCAGAAATGGTACCGATGATGGGATCGGCGGTGATGGCGATTTTGATCCCAGTGCACCTCCTCCGTTCAAGATTGCCGAGATCCGAGCTGCCATTCCAAAGCATTGCTGGGTCAAAAATCCATGGAGGTCACTGGGCTATGTTTTAAGAGATGTTACTGTCGTCTTTGCCTTGGCAGCAGCGGCTCTTTACTTAGATAGCTGGATATGTTGGCCGCTTTACTGGGCTGCTCAGGGGACAATGTTCTGGGCAATCTTTGTTCTTGGACACGACTGGTAATGACATTTCTATATTTGGTTTTCCCTTGTGAGATTCTATCTCTTTCTTGCCTGGTATTGAAAATCTGTGTTTCGATGTGTACATCAGTAATGAAAAAATGAGTTTCTTCTTCTTCTTCTTCTTGTACAGTGGCCATGGAAGCTTTTCCAACAATCACTTGCTAAATAATGTGGTGGGGCATATCTTGCATTCTTCAATCCTCGTACCTTACCACGGATGGTGAGTTTTTCCAGCACAGTCATGTAGTTTCTTTAGCATTTCCATCATCCAATTTTTACATGGCCTTCAAGCTGTACATGAATGGTATTTTACAGGAGAATTAGCCACAGGACACACCATCAGAATCATGGCAATGTAGAAAATGATGAATCATGGGTTCCGGTACATATTCCTTGAACTTCACTGAGCTCATCTCATTTAAATTTCAATTGAACAAATGAATGTCCCTGTTTTCTGCTGCTCATTTTAATTTCTACTCATCTCTTTAATTCTTTAGCTAAATGTCCTTTTTAATCTCTTTCAGTTGCCTGAGAAGATTTACAAGAATTTAGACTTGACTACTCGGATTATGAGATACACTGTGCCTCTACCCATGTTAGCATACCCCGTATATCTGGTGAGAGCTCACATCTTGGCTTTACCAAGGATAGATATTTACCAGAAAAACAAAAAAAAGAAAAGATTGTAGGAAACAGAAGAAATTAAGGCAGGCATAGATCTCGATAATTTGAAGAGAATGGGAATTTCTTTCAGAGTCTTAATTTTGATTTTACGCTGCCTTTTGAGTTTCAGTGGAGAAGAAGTCCAGGAAAAGAAGGTTCCCACTTCAATCCCTACAGTAAATTGTTCGCTCCCAGTGAAAGGAAGGCTGTGCTAACTTCAACTATCTGCTGGTCTATAATGGTTCTTCTGCTCATCTATTCCTCCTTAGTTTTTGATCCGGTCCAAGTGCTTAAGATCCATGGCGTTCCGTACTTGGTGAGTAACTTTACCCCATAAATTTTCAATCTCCTACTTGTCGCTACGGAAATCACTGAGGTTTAATACTGTTTGCAGATTTTTGTTATGTGGCTGGACTTTGTTACATACCTGCACCACCATGGCCATGAGCAGAAGCTTCCCTGGTACCGCGGCAAGGTATAATACTGCTATATTTATATATATATATATATCCTCTCAAAATACTTGACACTTGCAAAGGATTTATCTTACCAAGAAGAAGCAAGTTTTAAGGTCTGTGTTTCGACAGGAATGGAGCTATTTGCGTGGAGGGCTTACAACAGTGGATCGTGATTATGGATGGATCAACGGCATCCACCATGACATTGGCACGCACGTTATACACCATCTGTTTCCTCAGATTCCACACTACCACTTGGTAGAAGCGGTACTCCCATCTTCATTGCCCCAAGAAACATATATTTTTCAGATTGCAGAAAAATTATAAAGTGCAGATTGGTTCATTGTGAACGAATATTGATCGTTTGATTCCTGCTTTTTTTGCAGACAAGGGCAGCTAAGCCGGTGCTTGGAAAGTACTATCGCGAGCCTAAGAAATCTGGGCCATTTCCATTCCACCTGTTCAGCAATCTAGTGAGAAGCATCGGGGAAGATCATTACGTGAGCGACACAGGAGACGTTGTCTTCTACCAGACCGACCCTCGACTGCGCAACATCAAGTCCAACTGATGTTCCTCAGAGCTTAGACAAAAAGGGGAGCATTTTAATAGTTACAAGTCTTGAAAAGCACCACTCATAGGAGTATTTTATTTCTCAAAGCAACCGCATTCTTTCCTTTAACTGAAAAGAGAGAGATGCCCCCAGAAGGATAATAAATTATGTAGCAGCATCTTCTTCTTCAAGGATTATGTATTTTAATTAGAAAAAGTTTATGGTGGGGGATCATGATATCGTTTTTACCTTCAAAGATTTTCAGGTATTCTAGTGTGTTATCATCTTTTCCAAATAAAAGGGATCGAATGCAGACGTGCGAATTCCATAAAACCTTGCTCTTATGGTGGTGGAGAATAATATAAAGTGAAACTTTATTTAACACTTTATGTAATGAATTTAAGATTTCTTGATATAGTATTAGAGTTTTGTTGACCGGTGGTCACAAGTTTGAATTTTACGATCCTTACGATTCTTGTTCTATTCGATAAAAATCAAGCATAAGATAAATTGGATTTGTGCAATTTTCAAGTCTAAAAACCTTTTATTTAAAAAAATAAATTAAAAAATAATATAAATTATATTTTAAAACATTCATCCAGATCAATTCTCTCCTGTTTTTAGGTCGCAACAGCAGGCTCCTCCTGTGTAATACTTTCTCGGCAACCAAGGATTCGGAACTTCAGCTGTTTTTGGCTTCATGTTTAGTTAAATAATCAGCACATGAGCTCGCTTCCCCAAGTGAATAAAGAATTCAATCTCTCAAGGCCCCTTCAATCCATGATGAGAGAACTAAACTTGTTTATATATATATATATATATATATATTCACACACACACATCATCGCGAAGGAGTCAGAGCTATAAATTACTGTCTCGCGGCCTCGATACCATGCAAGTTGCAGCCGCCCATATTTAATTTCCTGCAACTCCACCAGAAGATTTGAGTCTACACCAGAGAAACCCGAAAAAACCCATTAACCAGAGCCACTGGTGTAGTCCCTGATCAAGCCACCCGAACCAGCCTTACTTGGGTTGGGTTCCAAACAAGCTCCCACGTCTGATTTAATACACCTTTCTCTCGTTGTCTCCCAGTAAACTGCCCCTAATTCATTCAACCTTCCGTCTGCAAAATGGTGCTGCTGCTGCTGGACAGGAGGAGACATGCATGCATCTCCCACTAATTTGCTCAAACAACTCTAACCAAAATGTTGTAGGGTTTTTTCTGTAACATGGAAACAATATGAACAATAATTTAATCTTCTGCTCTAACGGACATATAGGATACCGGAGCTGCACGATCAAGCCATTATCATTATGATTTCAACCACTGGGTTTCTTTCAGATTCAATGTGCGACAGCATCCTTGTTTTATTACCATCAACAGGATCAGTGTTTTATGTCTCAATTTCTGAACTTTTTGATTTTTTTAATGAGGAAGATCCACGGTCAATTACATATATATATAAAGTAACTAATAATTGATTTTTGTTCTTTCTCCATAACCTTCGTAGCCTTACCTGCACTATATATAGAGTAAATAAGAGAAAAAGGAGGGTATCTGTCTGCTTCGGCCTAATAATTGCAGGCCCACGGTGCATTGAAATAAGTTGACAGTCGGGCCCATGGGGATCCAGTCTCAAGTCTCGATGCACGCAGAGAATCACGAGGCTCAGATCTGAGATCGTACATGAAAATTTTAGACAGAGATCTCAATCAAGTGTCAGTGTTAGATCCTGCTTAATTATCATGGTTCAAACATTTTTAATTTTTGCCTATCCAAGTTCTGAGAAACTTGCAAGTGTCTGTGTGTAGCCCACGTCAACGGCTTGTGAGACAAAGACATTGGGTTAAAAGACACAATTCTCCACCTATAAATATGTCGTTATTATATATATAGATATATAAAAGTATTTAAGTATTCTTAATTTGCGTTTTAAGAATGAAAAAAAAAATACGTAGAGATTGATCCGATATAACCTGATTAATTTGATAAATCTAAAAATAACTTAGATAATCAGGGATGATATAATTTAACTAAATACATTTCAAGATGAGATTTTGACGAAAATATATTGAGTCAACTCATGCTAACGTCCAAAATCTACTATCTTAATCATGAGATCATGATAACCACGTACAAAAAATAAAAAAAATATTGAATGTTGAATCAATCTAATATTAAATAATAAAATCAAAAAATAAATTGATAAAAAAATACCTAGTCGACTCAAATTATCTTGTCAAACTAGAATTATGGGACATAGATCACCTAATAAAAAAATCAAAATAAATTATGATGCTTAGTTACTAATTGATTAAACATTGAAGGATGAAATTAAATAAATAAATTGTAATTGAAAAAAATACTCTAATTCACCGTATTCAACATGTCAAATTCATAACTTGGATCGTGAGACTTGGATAATCTCATAGAAAACAAATTGAAATAAATTATGAAGTTTAATTCTCGATCTTTTCAAATGGTAAAGGATAAAATTAAAAAAAAATATATTCATAAAACTTGAGTCAACTAGGTTAATACACAAAACTAATTCTCAAAAACGCTTCACACTTGTTTCTTGATTTTAACTCCTTTTCTTGTTCTTCTTTTCTTTTTCTTGGTAGATGATACTCTTACTATGAGATTGTAGCTGAAATTACTTTTAAAAGTGTTTTTATTTAGAAATACAATAAAATAATATTTTTTTTTAAAAAAAAATTATTTTAATATCAACATATAAAAACAATATAAAAATATAATAAAAATTTAAATTAAAGTAAAAAAAATCAATTTATACTTGACCGCTACTCTTTTGATCAAAATAATATGTGCACTGCCAGCAGGGTCTTGGCGGCCAAGAAAGGCTTCTCTCTTCCTCTCATCCCAGATTCAAGCCTTGCCAGACACGCCTGTCACCCCTACGGTGCCTTATTTTCTCATTGGGTTTGTAAGATGTTCAATGGACTCGGGAATCAGTTGTGATGCTCGCAAACTGACCCGAACACCCCGGTTATAAAAAAAAAACATGTGCACTTCCCGAACTAATACTGCTAGCCCCCTTATAGTTCTTCTACGTCGAGTTCTATGCTCTCGCAACCTCCCTACACACACCCATCTTACCACAGGAAACAAGTTCAGTAGTAAGTGATAGAAAACACCAAGAACTCATCAACTCAAATCACAAACTTGAGGCCACCGCAACTACTCTATAGGTGTTATGGCTAAGATAGTGGGATTGGAATCTTTGCCAGAAACTAGTTCAGTTGATATGAAGGTGAGTGCTAAGTCAATATCAAGAAGCCGATCGATGAATCCAATGGGATTCAGAGGTGAAAGTGATCGAATGCAAGGGCAACATATATGGGGTAAGAGCAGAGTTATAAATCCCGTTCCGTTCCGGCCGGAATGGCCGGAACGGCCCGTTCCAGTGCAAAATCCAGGACAAAACGGCGACGTTTTTGTCCCGGTAAAAATCCCGCCCAGATCCGGAAAATCCGGCTATTTTCCGGCCGGAACGCCCCGGTTCCATACCGGGCGTTCCGTTCCAGGCCAGCCAAAACGACGTCGTTTCAAGTTCTCTTACAAAACACACAGATTCAACCCGATTTCAAAAATTCCGAAATCAAATTTCATCTCTTAACCCTAGCGCAACACGGGGCGAAGGGCTTTCTTCAATTTCAATTTTGCATTTGAGAAATCTCAATTTTCACAAAACCGTAAACTGGAATCCTCGCAGTCGTCAAAGAATTTGTAGAGCAAGCATAGCAAAGAAACAAGAACAGAAGAAAGAACTTAGGCAAGAGAAGGAGAGGATAGACTTGCTGCTTCTATTTTATCTTGGGAATGCGAGGAGAACTGAAGCAGTTTAGGACTCATTTCCCGTTGAAAGCTGCAAAGTGGAATATTGCGGGAGAAGGTCGATATGGTCAAAAATAGGAATTAGAATACTGGAAAAAACAAAGTGAACTTCCATGACTTTAGGCTTAGAAATGGATGAGGCCTGAGGGAGATGATGGATGAGGTGGGCGGCGGCGTGAAGAAGAAGAGATTTGGCCATTTAGGGTTAGTAAAAGTTTTACTTTTAGTTTTATACTAACTTTACGGGGGGGGGGGGGGGTTCACTTGTTAAAAAATTATATTTGTTAAATTAATATTTTATTTTTTTCATATATATAATTAAATAAATATGAACAGTACAAAACCGGAACGGAACGCCGAAATACACCGAAACCGGAACGTTCCGTTCCAAACAAAAAACCGGAACGGTACCCGGAACGGATTCTACAACTATGGGTAAGAGTACATTGTCGTTTCGCGAGATGCCCTTGAGGTAGAAAATAAGTTCTATGTTCTTAGCTTTGAGAATAATGGAGGGGCAAGCAAAAAGGTTAATTCGACCCAGAGAGGGGAAATGTGAAGCGGGTTACGGAGAATTTGAGGAGAAAAAAAAGATAATTGTAAGAGGAAGGAAAACAGAAGAGAGAGTTTTTAAAAGATGGTTTTGATAGTTTTAAACGAGACAGGGTTGATCAGTAACAGAATATCAGGGCAGGGAGAGTTCAGCTCACAAGATTCCAACCCTGTTTCTGTTCTTGATTTTGATCAATTCATCATTGTTCCTGAAGTTACTACATCATGTTTCTCACCTCGATTCAGGCACAATTATAGTTTGTTTCATTTTCCATTATTTTTTCGTTCGAGAATTGTGTATATTCTATTCCAAAAAAAAAAAAAAAAACTGTTTCGTTTTATATAGTAACAGAGAAAGATACAAAGCTGGGAGATTCTAGTTCGAGGAGGACTTTATCCCCACAGCTCGACAATCAAAATCACAAACACTTGCCACACCGTGCTGCTGGCAACATGATCTTCGATGATCGAAATTCCAGAAAAAACTGAAGAACCTTGTCCAGGATCAAGGAAGAAAGTTTTGTCATAATCCTGACAACTCAAACATGTGGGGTGAAGTTTGCAAGCTTACTGAAACTCTAGTGGTCGAGACAAATTGGAATGCATGCAGAAATATATAGAGAGAGAGAGAGATTCGAAGAAATCAGTGAAGATTTTGGGTTGCAAACTTTGGATCAGTTGCTACAAGAACTTGTGGGTCAATTACATTTTATATATATATATATATATATATATATATATATATATATATATATATATATATGGAATAATATCAAGTTTAGACAGTGGGAGTGATCGTGAGAATTCATTTTGTTTGCGAATCCAACCAAGTATCAGGAGATAGTTGAGGTATGAAGTATGTCTTTTTTTGAAATATATAATATGGCAGCATGTTGTCCACCTCTCCTACGTAACTTCCTTGGACTCGAATTATGGATGAACAGTATGTTTACTCAAAATGCAATTAAAAAAACTAAATGTTTTGATTTGTTTTTTAAATAATAAATTATTGTTTTAATGTATTTTTAAATAAAAAGATATTAAATAAAACATATTCTTAAATATATTTAAAATAAATCAAGATTGAATTATCATGTGAATAATAGCATGCCCAGTTGTCGCCGACTTTAAGTTTATATTACTCATACACAAATTCCTATTAAAATCCGTCTCCAATCCTATCCACTATAAATTTTTAATTTCCAAACTTAAATACTATAACTTATAATTATCCATTGCATAATTGTTTTGATTTTACAAGACTTCAAAGCTATTTATTTTAGTTTAGGGTTTAAATTCTATTAGATAAATCAACAGCTATACCAGTCTTTTTTATCCAAACTCGATCATATCTAAGATTTTCGTACCTGTCTAGCTTGTTTCGGTGAATTTACCATCCCATCCCTAGCTTCCTAACTAAGATAACGGAATATTTATTTATTTTTATAGAATCCAAAACGACGACTTGCATCATGAACTGAGGATGTGTTTTCTGACTTTGCATGCTCCTTTTTTTGTCTGAAGCTTATCTCTGCTCACGTGTTTTATGATTTTTATTATTGAATCAATGTTTTAAATCCACTTGACTTGGTCCATTCCAAGCTCTACCTCTCCATAGCAGATAAGAAGGAAGAATGTTTTGTATCTCAAATAAAAATTAAAATCCCATAAATTAAAACTAAGCAAATAAATTATTCTAAAATAAGCAGCTACAGATGTGCTTTTTCCTGTCTGGAAATTCTGGCTCTTCGTGTGAACAGGAAATGGGATGGGGAGGGAGCACCGAACCATTCGTTGCTTAATTTTACTTCCTCTAGTGCACCACTACTTTATAAAGTTGATTAAAAGATGCAAAAAGCAAGCAGTGCTAACTAGACTGCCTTTGCATTAGTGCTCAGCAATCTCCCCCAATTCAGAATTCTGGAATCAATGGATCTCACCCTTTCCATGCCGAAAGCAAAATGCAGTTTTCAAAAGGGATCAGGTGGGCAAAAGATGAAAGATTTGAGTCGAGAAATGGTATCATATTGTGAGCTGGAATCACCAGTTGCCAGTTGGATACGTATACTAAACGTCTCCACCTTCAGTTTGATATAGTTGGCGGGTTGCCGGCGTCGAGTTTCTTTCCCTGCAATAAACCATGGATAAAAGATCCTACACAACTTGGAGAACAAGGGTTCCCATCAACTAAAAAGGTTAATTCATTGCTCATAGAGAACAGAAAAGCTTACTAATTTATCAAAACAGAAACAAAAGGAGACGCAGTCTCATAAGAAGAAGGGTTCACTTCCTTCATTCTGATACATGTTTTATTAAAAGTAATTGCTGTAATAGTTTTTGGTACATAAGATGTTACACAACCCACGAGCTAAGGCCATGGGTGAAATGAAATCCGGAGGCGACCGCCTCTAACTCACATCAGCACAAGATTTTGCTTACAACTTCCATCTCTGCTGGTGAAAAAGAATATATTGTTCTTGAGAATCTTAAGAACTCCATGCGCAGAAACTTTTCGTCCTACTCAAATGTCTTTGAATTCTTCCTCGGGGTTTAATTTCAATTTTGTTTTCCTTGTGTTCTTTCTTTCTCCAGTTTCTTACACCTATATATCATCAAAACTAATAAAAATTCAAAAAATGACAAGAAATAAGTAGTTGAATGTTGAACCACGAGCCAAATCGAGGCTAATATTGCTTCTAAGCCACCAATGGCTCCTGCTCGATATACAGCTGCTCCACCCAAGCAGGGATCTCTGAACCTCCAATGTTAAGATGACATTGCTGCTTCTGCTGCTGCTCCCCCTCCAAACCCAATGGCCCGGGTTTCACTGGAGGGGTATCCTTCACCAGGGACTGTACCCATGAAGTGTCTGGCTCATCAACAGTTGCTGGCACCGAGGCAGAAGCAGTCACAAAACTGCTACCATTGCTTCGAAACCCAAAAGAAGCAGACTTTCGGAGCTTGTTAAGCTCTTCTCCCTGAATACCCCAATCCAATTTGCCATCAGGGGAACCCCAGTCTGATCGGTTAGGAGGCATTCCTTTTGCTGAAGAAGATGGTGAAGAAAAAACAGGGTGACAGTTCACAGCATTCCGTTCCACAAAGCTCTGGCTACGCTTTGCAAAGGCAGCAGACCTTGAACTCAAAACTGCTGCTGCTGCACCTCCAGAATGATTAGTACCAAAAGATGGTGATGTTCTCACAGGAGAAGATGAGAAGCCGGTGGGATAGCTGGACCGAAGCTGTTGGTTGATGTTCTGGCGCATCTGCAGCCCCGTAGGAGACTGCATTTGGGTTGTTGCAACATCCAGTGAGAGTCCCTGCAGCTGAGATGGATCGAGGGATCCAAAAATATCTTCAAGGTTAGTAGGCCTCACTCCTCCAAGCCTATTCAACTCCCCGGTACGATCACCAGAGGCAGTAAGAGCTGAGACAGTGGATAGACCATTGCTCCAGCTGGAAGGGGAGGACAGACCATTGTTCCAGCTGGAAGGGGAGGACAGACCATTGTTCCAGCTGGAAGGGGAGGAGAGACCAGAAATCTCATCCATCAATTGTTGCCTTCGACGGTGACTTTCAAGCCCAAACAATTCCATGTCTAAATCCATATCTCGTGCACACAATGCAGCTTTCAACCTGCTACCAGGAAGCTGCAATGCAGGGGGCACCATGTTAGACTGGTTTGTCCATCCACCCATAGGTGAAGAGGACCCAGACGGAGTCATAGGCGGGGTTGATGTAGAAGGCATCAAGACAGATGAAGATCCAAGGGAAAGTGTGCTAACAGAACTCATGTCAAAAGTGGAACCATTGGCAGAGTAAGATCTAGGAGAAGGCACCGCTGAACCTGTGGAGGCATACAATGGACGAAGCTCCTCAGGCTTGTGAGCAAAGAAACACACCCTCCTAGTGCAACCTGTCTCATCTTTACAGAGACGAGTTCTATACTGGGCAGGATGAAGCCAACACTCAAAAATACCATGTGCATATTCACAGGCATCACCCTGCCTGCAAGACCCCTTCCGAAACTCAGGACACGGAACACAACTGTAGTGATATTTCCTGGGGTCACGGCGCCTAGCGTTCTCCCCAGGGTGCACAAATGGGCACTCTGTCCAATCATGAGAGTAAGCCCTAGAGCAAGGCTTAACCTTAAAAGCATACATTCTAAACTCATCAGTTCCATACATCCCATTCTTAATATCCGGAAGCGTCAGATCAATAGGATACTCTTTCTTCTCAGACCCATCTTTTGATACCCTTGGCGTTGATATTTCTTGTTGTTCCATCCCATCCGCATTTTGATCAGCCAAAACACACGATTCTTCACCACCAGTACCACCCTTTAACATGATCTCCAGGGTCTTTCTCCTTGAATTAGAACCGGACTTGACAACTGGAGCAATCAAGTCACCAGGGTGATTTCCATTGGCATCAACAGAATTAGGATCAGCAGAGGCATCAAGCAAGAGCCTGGCAACCTCAAGTGCAGAAGAAGAGCCACCTGCAGCAGCACAGTGAAGCGCAGTGGCCCCATCAGACCCATAGCCCCTGTTGACATCTATATGACCTGTTTCCAAGATATAATTCAACACATCTTTGCTTCCAAACAACGCAGCAATCATGAGGGGTGTCCTCTCCTCGAACCCCATCTTTTTCGAACCAATTCTCCTTCCATACCACAAACCTGGCATATCAACATCATGGCCCTCCTCTTCAATTGCTTTCTTAAACCCGATCAGATCATTCAAGGCAGACAATTCAAGCAAAACAGAGAAATCATGGCAAACCCCATCTTCCTTTTGAAATCCATTCTCCATGTTAAAACCAGTATGTGTTGGTTTCCTCTTTGTACCACTGCACATCACAAAGTCTCTTTTCTACAAAACTGTAAACAGATAAAACCTTCAAAAACATTCACAAACACAGGTTTTTTTGTTTGTTTTCATTACACAGAGAGGGAGCGAGACAGCAACTGAGAAGGAAAAACCCCAATAAAGACAAAGAACAGCAGTACCTCAATTTCATCAAATTATAACAACAAAGCTTGAGAACTAACATTTTTTTTTATTTTTTTTAACAAGAGCAGTAACCAATCGAAAAAGAAAATTATCAAAAAATGAAATAGAAAAAGAAACAGTAATCAGTTAATATCCTAACAAAAACAGCACCGTCTAACACGCCCTACAGCCTGGATTCTAATAAAAAAAAAAAATTAGCTAACAATTAAAAAAATTAGTCCATAGCGTAATTCCATAAATAACATGCTACACAACTCAAATTCCACTCTTTACCTACATTTTCTAACATACCAAACAGAAACATCAAGAGTTGTCAGAAACCCACCAAGACAGACATAAACCAACCATCAAATCATAACAACAAACATACCTTGGCTTCAAAACGTAAAAATAAGTAGGCTGGAATGTAAGAACTACACTAAACCCTCAACTGCTTTGTTCTGGCTTCCTTCCAACTCTCTCTCTCTGCTTTTATTAGCTACACAAAACCAAAAAAGTCGAACAACGAAAGGGAAAGTGAGACTTTCTGGCTTCTCTCTTTTAAGGCGTCTTTTTTTTTTTTAATTCAAAAGGCCTGAGTCTTTGATGCTACCCTCTACATCTTCTATGGCTCCTCCTTTATATATATTTATTTATTTTATCAACTACTTTTTGTCTATTTATTTTTTATGTTTCCCTCTAAGGAAAATGAAATGCAGATGTAGATGAAATGAAATCTCATGCGTGGGTGGAAGGTGGGGGCCACTAGCGTCTTGATATCTGACAGCCATGGTTTGTTACGTCGCCACGTGCTGGAAATCCTATAGAAACTGCCCTCACCTGAAGGTGACCGTATCGAGATTCTGGGCTGTCATGCTTTACGCGTGCTTGGCCTCTTAAGGGGATGACGTGGACGTTCCTGCACCGTAGACATGATCTCAAATCTTATTCGTTGCTCAGCTCTGCTAAACTCACGGCCTGTCATGTAAATATCTAAAGCAAGGTAGTTTTATTAGTCAGAGCGAGCGCGTAAGACCGTGTTGGTCTCATCCTGGCCGTTGTTATATTCCTTACAGTGAACGCTCTGTTAGATATTTGGTTTTGCATGTGCAAAACGCAAAGGAGCCACGGAGGGATGAATTCTAGAAGCTATCGAAGTACGTGTAAGAACATGGGAGCTCTTCGATGGTTTCTATGAAGCTGTGTCGTCTGTTTCGAAACTGAACCTCGTTTTGGTATTATTTTATTTGAAAGGTGTCGCCATCTTATTGTTTTTATTTTCAGGAAAACAAGACGGGATACTGTTTTATTTTTAATTACTTTTGTTAATAGTTTTTTTCTAATATATATTTTTTATTTAAATGGTGCGTTGGAAAAATAATAAAACTTATATCTTAAACCTCGTTTAATGACTTGAACTGTTTAGCTCACGTTATAATAATTTTCCTACAATTGTCCTTAAAAGCTCTCTTTTTTTTTCTCAGTGCACCTAGGCAATGAATGAATAATAATAAGTTCTAGTTATTATTATTTTCATACTCTTTATTCATGGGCTGAATATATAAATGGGTTAGTAATTCATTTTCTTATAATAAATTTAACTAGAAAAAAAAATCAAATGAACCGTCAAGTTTCAACCAAGAAAAAAGAAGGGCTTGTTAAGTTTAGCTGCTACGACAACGACCGACGTGTATTTCCTTCCAATTGGATAAGCACGATCATGATGAATCACGTCCTCTTTAATGTTATAAATTCTTGACCATGAATGTTCAAAATATTGGAAGGAAACGCTGCGATTCGTGTAGCCAAAAGAGAGCGGGGAGAAGAAAGAGGAAGGGCTTGAGATGGTGGACCATGAATCCCCTCAAGCTTCAGAAAAGTCCATGGCATCTTCAAAATGTGACCCCACAGGAACCTAGACGACATGGAAGGCGTGCATAGTGGGACTTGAACCCTGGTGCAGAGGAAGAAAACAAGTCACTTCAACCGCTAGGGCAAGACCCCACGGAGTGTGAAACAATGTATGCTGTCAAACCTCCACTTTTATCGTGTTGTCGACAGCAACGTTGCATTTTTATCTTTCTGGTGTGACACATAGCGATAAATGATAGGTGGTTTGTTTCTAGTAAGAGTTTTTTTAATTATTTTGTTTGTATTTTATTTTTGACTAAATTGTTTTAACTCATCTATAACTTTTTCTTTTTTTTATTTTACTTAGATGAGCTTTATTTTTCAAAATAAACAATAATTATCTCTAAATAATATTCATGATATGGTTGGCCTTGTGTGATATATATTTTAGGGTGTGAATTTATTCAGCTAATTTCTTCCCTGTTTTTATTTTTATTAATCTAAATAAACAAGTACAATAAATACAACTAGATAAATACTTTATTTAGTGTGATTAAATATCTCAATTTATATTCATCTTTTAATTTTTTTTGTTTATTTACACAGATGATTATTGGACTAAATATATGCATAGGCTTTTCCATTTACACATATTATTTTTAATAAAAATGAAGCTTATGCTCAATAATAATAATAATAATGTCCTGTAGCCATGCGACACGTGGCTGGATTTTCTTAACATTATTTTTGCGTAGAAACCAAAAAGGAAAAACAGAGAATGGATCCACTGGAAGACTTCCGAAACGTTGACTTTGATTTAAATATCACATCACTGCCTCACCTCGTGTCTTGAATTATGATCACGATTGTTTATTTAAATGATTTTATTTATAAATTTATTAAAATAATATTTTTAATTATGTTTTGAAAATTATTTGGAAAAAAGGGCTCGGCAGTTGGTTTGCCACGCGGCAGTTTTTAACTTGTTGATCTGCATCCCGACAGCAGTCGCGCCACTACCCTATTTGTTTAGTCAGCCGCCTCGGACTTTTCTTCGGTGCAGTGGACGGAAAACACGAAGATCCATGATTCTGACTAGGAAACCCCAGGGTCCCACAGCGCAGGCAGAATTTCCACAGCAGGATCACGGAGAACCCTAATTTGTCCAGCTCTCATTGGTCACTGTTTGAAAATGTTTTTGTAAGTATATTATATTTTTAAAATAAATGTATTACAATAATTTAATAAGATAAATGACAAAACAACGAGTTCAACCATGATACCAAACACGGCCTTAACATACTGTACAGTTTTAGGTGACAAATTGATCTTATAAATAAATAAAAATGTATTTTTACTCCTTTTGGTTTTTCCAAACTAGATTGGTGGCTGAACTATTCTTTTAATAAAAAAAATATTTTTGCGATGATTATGCTCTTAAGGAAGTAAAAGTTAGTTTGGTGGCCAGTGTGATGCCACGGGCTTGACCAATTTATCTTTTAATTAAAAAAAAGTTTATAAAACAATTACTTTTTTTTTTTGGATATTCTTGCGGAATAGGGGAACCACATGACCCAGAAAGCGCACTTTGTGGGCCCAGGGCATGCGTAAACCTCCGGCTGTCCCAGACTCTTACTAAGGGGACGGTGACTCACAGAAGAAACTTCGCCCTCAGGATTCGAACCCAGGACCTGGGAGGAATACCCCACGCAAGTCCCAAGCCTTCACCGTTGGGCTAACTCCTTGGAGTCAAAGAATTCAGAAAACAATTTGTCACCAAATAACAACAATTACGTTTTCAAAGAATTCAAAAAAAAAATTAACAACATTGTTAAGTATTGATTAATTTAATAATGCAAAATGAAAATGAGATTACAACAAATAAATAAATAAAAATATTGTCCCGAGTAAACTTGAGTTAACACGTAAACTTCTTGTTTCTTACATGAGATATGTCCAAATTATATGTCTATTATGTGTCATAGGTTATGGGATCGAGATAATTCGATGATAAATGAAAATCACATTTATGCTAGGCTATAAATATTAAAAATATTATAAAAATAAATATTTTTATTTTCAAACAATATATTTAATTTATATAAAATAAAAAATATAGAAGAATCATATTAACCTATTCAGAAATTAAACACACCTAATATAATTAAAGAATAATTGTTTTTCTAAATGTTAAATCAACCAAATTGTTTTATAAAAAATGGGTATTAATTAAAAAATATTGATTAAACACCTGTCCCGTCAAGAAATGACTATTGTAAATGCTTTTATATTCTTAAAGTCATGTAGTCCACCCTAATTTCTTTTGGAAAAAAAATAGAAAACACGTCGTCTGGATTTCCCAGCTTCCGATTACTGAAGTAGCTGGGAAAACAGGGTTCATGTTTTTTTTTTCCACTTAAAAACTTATTTTTTAAACCTATTTGTTTTATCAAAAACACCTATAATACAATATAGAGAACTTGCTGAGCCAATCCATGGCCTAAAACACATAATTTCCTTTTCTCAAAACCTGAAATCAACTTAAAACCAAAAAAATAGGGTTCATGTTTTGTTTTTTACTATAAAAAAGAAACATTTTCAACTTATTTTTGATATAAAATACTTAGAAAACACCCTAGAAATCTTGTTAAACCAATTCATGGTCTCAACAAGCACAAAATTTCTTTTTTCTCAAAACCAAAAATTAACTCAGAAATCAAAAATCTTCACGAGCTCACGTATCTTTTAAGCGCTTTCTAGGTTAAAAAGACAAAACATCTAATTTAAATTCCACTCATAATATGGAACCTTTTAACATAAAAATTGATCATTTTGGTGATCATAATCATTAGTAATCACAATTTTCTTTGTCTATACCACAATCCAGCAAGTCTCTTTTCTCCCACCAAAAAAGAATTGGAAATGAGGAAAACCATATTTGATTTTGAAATTGAATATTTGAAAATTAAAAGGATTGGATAGGTAAGAGCTAAAAGGAGAGACTAAAATGAATTTTTTAGACAAATTTTAAATTCATTATCTATTTTACCTGTTTCTTTCACTCAAATCCTATCTTCCTATTCAACATATTAAAATATTTTTTTTAGAAGTATCATTATATTAAAATGATTTATAATTTTAAAAAAACAAATACAAAAATAACAAGTCGTGTATTTTCCACTCCATGATGCTATGAAAAAAAAAATACCAAAAAGAAGAGGAGATGGCTAAGCATTTTGGATTTCCCAATAAATTAGTTGAAATATTGAAAGAGAAATAAATAATAAATCATTTAATTCATATAGGATCTATGAAAGTTATTACACAAGACCCTCCTAATAATTTCTAATTCTTTTTTTCTTCCTTTTATTGACATTGTTTATTCATGTTTTTATAGGCATTATAGAGTGGAAAATACATGAAGGTGCACGAATCAACGTTAATAATTGAATGGTGAAAAAGACAATGGGGACTGCACTGATGAATGTTCAAGAACTAAGGAAGAAGTGATCACTGAGAACCCAAAACTGAAATTTAGGAGTGTCACATAAAAATTCGGGAACTGAAAAAAGGAACATGTAGACAAACTAAGCTTGTCATGTTGCCCCCATCAATGTGGGGGTATACACGCTAGGATGATCTTCTGAAAACCGATGATTATAAAAAATCAGTGTTATTGATCTCGTTTTATTTCGGTCGAAAAAATCAAAATATTTTATCAATTAAAAAAACAAAATGAAACAATACAATTTGTATCTCGCTTAAAATTTCAACCCATTTCATTAATTTCACCCAAATTTCAGCTGGAACATTCCGGTTCCATTCACCCATTCCGTTTAGGCTAAATAATATTTATTTTAGAAAATAATGAATAAATTTATAATATCAATCATATCTCTTAATCCAACCGTTAGATTAAAATGAAATTTTACAAGTCTTGACATATTTATATACATCAAGTTAAAATTTTAGAGCAATCAGATAATATAATGATCTTGCGAGATTGATAATGATATTCTCGTAATATTACACATGTTCATGATTTTGTTCAGAAAAATCATTTTATTTTGTATTTTTTTAGATAAAATTACACAGTTCTAAACAATTTTATTTTTGGATTTGAACTAAATATTTTTTGAATTAATATATATATATAATACAACCCCGAAATAGAACGTCTGAACGCTTCGAAACCGAAATATTCTGTTCTAGTTGAAAAAATAAATCATCAACCAAAATGAAATTGACAACCTTGGAAGAGATAGGAAAAGTTGTATTGACATATGTTAGTAAAATGCTGGAGTGATCCCCATCCTTTACCTTTTTTGCTCTATTCATGCAGAATATAGCAAGGCAATGGCGTTCAGGATATGAAGATGCATGTAATGCATGCAAAACCCAAATCAATACCATCCTCCCAATCCTGAGAGGAACAGCACTCAGCAGGTGGCAGGACGTTTTTCAGTCCAGAAATAGATATCGGAGCTGACAGGCTTAATTCTGCAGATGTTGTTTTGGGCAGCGTCTGCCTGGATCGGCACGGCCCTACAGTCTTTGAATGAGGGTAAATCTTCCTGGCTTTGTATCCTACAAGAGGCAGTGAGAAAGAAAAATTATTATCATCAAATTACAAAATAATTTGATGGTCACACATATAAAAAAATGAGATAAAGATGCCTTGACTTCCAAGACTTCCTTTTAAAAAAGAAGGTGAATCTTCGTTTGCTCATGCCAGATATTAGAGTTGCAGGCGTGAACCTTTCTACCACAACTTATATATACAATAACGGCGGAGCCAGTTCCCTGCGGCCTGAAGAACCACCACCTTGTCCAATAAAACAGTCCATTGCTCATATGTATTGCAAGTAGGAGCATGGTTGAAAGATAAAATTTTCTTTGGCAAGTGAAGGGCCAGCTACTCAGAGGCATCCAACATGCACACCTTTTATAACGAAAAGTGACCGCTATTTTTCTATATAATATCTTACAAGTTGTCCGATGAACCAAAAAAAAATGATGATGGCTAAACGCTACTATACATACTAACAAGAAATATTGAGGAGCGAAAAATCAGTTCACAGATTGATTCTTGAAGGCAGGCGTATTCCAGGAGCTTGCTCTTTCACCACGAGGCCTTTACAATTAACAAGCTTTACAACACACTGAGCACTAAACTGGGACTTCAGCTTGGCTTTTCTGAACCCTCTCCCGACCACCTCTTCAATCCAGTCCTCCATTGCTCTCTTCTTCTCAGACAACCAAGAAGCTGCAAGTATTTGTACCATGACTTCGTCATCAATCTCCAACAATATCTCGTATCCGAATGCCATCTGAAATTGCTTGCTGATTTCCTTCACTATCTTTTCAGCAAGAGAATCAAAATCAAACGACTTGAATACCACCTTTTCATCGACTTGATTAGAATAATCTTCCAACCAAGCTTGTGAGCTTTCAGAAATGGAGTCACTGTCATTGTCGCCATAATTGGCACGCTCTCCTGTGTCCTCTACAGGAAGATTCAGATCCAGATTGGATCGCGATGCCTTATGGGCCCGTTTGCTAGACTCGCAGCTACTTTCCTGCTCCATAGAGTCACTAGTTGCATCTAATTTTCTTTTATTCACATTTGAGACAGCAGAGGTTATATCTCTTGAAATCCCCACCTTCATTTCACTCCCTTTACTGGTAGCTTCCGCAGTATGTTCTACTAAAATTTGCATTTCCCAGCTTTTAGCCCCAAGTATCATTTCCTCAGAAAACCTAATGGATTCCTTTTCTGGCAGGAAGTTTATATTGCCCACTGTGATTGTTGATGTTGCCACAAAAATGGTATTGTTGGTGCTAATTTCTCTTCCACGTGAATCTGGAAATTTACCAGTCCTTAATGCGTAGGATAAGCTATGCTGGACCAAAGGATCAGCCTTGTCTACGTTTTCAAGAAAGATTAACAAATGGGGTTTCTTGCTCAACTTTGAAGCGATACAATCAACAAAAGTCATCGACCTCCCTAATTCATCATCATAGTGCAATTCTTGGCTGTCAAATATTGAGTTTGATGAGCTTACCTTATCATGGGATCCCAAATCCAGAGAAATGAAGCTTTGGGTACTGCCGAACATTACCTCTGCAAGTGCTGAAGCAATTTTTTTCTTCCCAATTCTGTCAGGTCCAAGGAGAATAAGTGAAATATCTGCTTTGGAATTTGAACCGTGGCGTCTTCTATGTCCTGCTTTGCAACGGGATACAGCTTCACCAATAGCATGGATGGCTCTATCCTGCCAGCCAACCTTTTCAGAAATAGCTCTCATAACTGATTTAAAATCTCTTAAATTGAGTTTCCCTTCTGAAGATGGGCCAGAGCAGGAAGAAGACTGTGCAATCTGAAGTGAAATACTGTCATCAAACCCCACAGAACCAGAACATGCTAAGTGCTGAGGATACTCCACAGGGTCATGTAATTTTGTAATATTATGCTCCCGAGCACTAGCTGTGTAAAGTGTTCCCAGCCCTAAATGTGTGGTTACAGAAGGGGCAGACAAAGATGATGTTTGGTTAGCAGGCAGAATAACATTAGAAAGGGAGCAAGGGGTAAAACAAGGGCTCTCTTTCTCTTTTTGCTGAAGTCTTGGAACTTCTTCCAGTTGCTTAGATCCGTGATTAACATCCTTGGTTTCAGAATCTACACAGTGTATTGCTGGAAAGGTCTTTTGCTTGTTCAAACAAATGCCAAGATTTAGATCCACGCATTGACTCTCATTTAGTGAGGAATCTCTGCTGCTGATATTGCTTCTGCTCTCCTTCCCATCTGCCACACATTGAAAGCCCTCAGCTATGGGGACCTGGGATGTGGCCTTGGAAGCATCAAATTTGGAGAATGGCTGTGCGTGATGGAGTCGTTGACAGATTTCATTCCATTTATTTCGCAGCCCCAAAATTTTAGCATTCAATGCTGTATTATCATCTCTGGTCTGCACTGAAGATGAGGCGCGCACATCCATAAATATGACCACCAATACCAATGGCAAAACAGAAAATACATAATGGGCAGATAAATCTTTGTGAACCTTTCATACAAGAACCACATAGTTATGTGAGTGCATGGTGAGCTAAGTCAAAGATTTGCAACCACAGAGTAACACACCTTGACTGTGTCCACTGCCTTTCCCGTGTCAAGTTCAGCCATCTGTAGCAAAGAAGGTAACTTCTCTGAGGTCTGATCAGCAACTGACATCGTTGACCCCATCTTCAGAGTAGCAGCAACATCTTTCTCATACTTTGCATTGCAAAGGTGACAGCATGTAATCGACTGATTTATGCTGTTCGTTGGTTTTTTGAAATCAGATGGTGTTGGAAAAAACCCACCAAATGGAACAAAAGAACCCAACAAGCTGTAAGTGTCATGAGCAGGTAACTGTGAGATTCAATGGGTAATTTTTGGTCAGAAGCTAAAATGTACGTGCAGCAAACATTTGCAATTTGATTTTGGAATGGAACTAGCCATAACATCGCGCATTATTTCATTTTCAACAAAATGATAAAAATACAAAATATAACCACAGGTGTAAGGGGGGAAGCAGATTGGCACGCCACTAAATTTCACTTCATGGACAATTAAAACTCTAAAGTGAGATGTGATCAAGTTTTAACAGTATTTCTAGATTCCCAACACAGGACACTTGAGTTCAACATTTTAAGACAGTGAATTAATAATGCCAAGACAACAAGAATAAGAGTCATTTTGACAGGACAATGCTTGGCACAGAAAAGAAGCTTAGGGAAAAAAATCATGTGAGGAAATGCATCTACTAATATAATCAGAAGAATCCAAGATGACAAATTAGAAAGCAAATACCCTAGTCCAAATAAAACAGCAGCAAACTCTGGATCATAGACGCAATTATAAATAAGCAAACAAAAATCAAGGGCTATCCCATCTTCCTCCTACTGAATGCTAGGATCAGAAATACAAACATCAAACTCAAACTCCACCACCCCGCATAAAAATTCTCGCGTCCAAATTTTAAGAGATATCCAAAGAAAGCATAATATAGGTCATTTTCGGCTTTTGACCCAGCAAATTCACAGTATAAAACCACTGACCTTGATTTCGAACTAAAATCGCCGATTGGACTCTTATATGAAGCAATAGGCAGAACCCTAAGATCCCAATCCTTTTCCAAACTCGAAAACCTCCCTACAGACTTTAAATATGTGTCATAACTATCTGCTGTTCCCACCAACCAAAATTTCCCCCTAAAACCCTCCAATAAACTCGTCAACTTCGAAACCAAATAACTCACAGCATCACCACACACATTTTCACCAACCAAAACCTTCATATCTCCGAAATTCACAACAATTCCAGGACCTGAATACTGCTCCAGTTCCTGACCCAACTCCTCAAACTTCAACCCCATCTTCTCTTTGTCGCCCCCTGGTTCACTAACAAAATGAATAACCTCATCTTCAATGCTAATTACACTCACCCCACTAATCTCACTAGGAAAAACAGCTCCTTTGTTTTCTTTATTTACACTATCAACAAAACCCTTTAAAGCCGTACTTGCATAAACCCCAACAAGTAATAAGTTTCTTCCTTTCCCATCTCTCCTCACTAGAGCCTCGCCAATTCTCCTACAAACATCATCATCGCCAACATCATCATCAAGCCCACTGCTAAAAGGAAAACTAAATCCGGGTGGTCTCCCCGGACCTGTAATATTCGAGCCCGGTAAATTACATAGAAATATTGGGGGCCGTGAGTAATTCAAACTTTGATTGACCGGCGGGTGAACAATTGCTATCTTTAAATCACAGCTCCTAAACCCGGCTTCCCCTAATACCCGACTCACAATCGGGTCATCCAAAATCGATAAAATGAAATGTTTCATTTCAACTTTCAAAACGGACGCCGCTTGCTGGTTACAGTGTATTTGGTGCAGATGGAAATTCTCAGGGTGTCTCCGTTGATTCGCCTGCGACCGCTTGATCGCTGCCATCAGGGAATTCGAAATCGGCGGGTCCTCATCAAGAGTTCTCGAAGATGGTAACCGGTCTAGAGAGACGCCGACAGAGAGGTCCAGAGCGCGAAACTGGCGGCGTGAAGAGAACGCGCTTGCGGTGGCACGCGAGCAGGCATCCCGGAGAGCTGAGGCCGGGAGAGACAGCAGAGCGGAGACGGCGTGGAGAGAGGTTGTTTGGCAGTGGTTTCTTCGACGCGCCACCGCAACAGCCTCGTCTAAAGCACGCGCTGCCTCATCTGTCAAGCATTGCCTCGCTACGCTTACCGGCGTCGGCATAGCCGGCGAGCAAGTAGAAATCTACGCGTGCGGGTGTCTATATATCTACAGTATCTATTCGACGACGACAAGTGTTTGGAATTTTGTCTTGTTTTTTTAAGGCGTTGATAAAATATAAGAAAGAGTGTTTACTTCATCAGCTTCCCCTTTTAAATTATTTAACGAGGAAGAAGAGAGTGGACCGAGCGAGTGTGGATCAGGTTAGCTGAGCAGTGGAACAAGAGAAAAAACAGATCGCGCGGCTGGTTGAGCTTCGGCATATTTATCATAGATTCTCTTCTCGTGATAATTAATAAAGGTATTAAAATAATATTTATTTTATTTTTTAAAAAATATTTTCAATCCTATCGCATGAAAATCATTTGAAAATACCAAAAAAAACCTTTAATAAGGAATGTCAAACATGCCCGATTGTATCTATATTCACATCTTTTCCCCTTGTGTATATAATGCTAAGGTGATTGATGTTTTTTTTTTAAATATTTATATTTTAAAAATATATTAAAATATTATTATTTTTATTTTTTAAAATTTAAAATAATTAAAAAATATATATATATTAAAAAATATATTAAAAAAAAAACTTTTAGAATACAATGTCAAATTAAGTGTATTTTGGCTTACATATGGGGGGAGAGAGATGCAGAGTGGGGAGAGAGAGAGAGATTAGAGAGAGATGCTGTGGCCACTGAAGCGTGAGGGGCAGAGAGAGGACAGGACAGGACAGGACAGGACAGGACAGGTGTCCCTGTCTTGGCTATCTTGATGTTAAATCGAGGAGAATAAGTAAAGATTGTATTTGATAAGGTTACAGATTTGGTTTCACAATCTTTTATAATTCGGACAACCCAGCCTTCCGCTACCTCTCTTTTTTTGTTTGTTTTTCTTTGACAAGAACATATACAAGAGAACAAAAAATCATGAAGGAGGTGGAGAAGCCAGGTATTAATCAAGTTTTTATTTGACACTGTATTTAAAATAATTTTAAAAAAATTAGGTGGAGAAGCCAGGTATTAATCAAGTTTTTATTTGACACTGTATTTAAAATAATTTTAAAAAAAATAATTTTTTTAAAATTATATTATTTTAATATATTTCTAGATAAAATTATTTTCAATACATTATACACATCTCTACGCATATCTCTATAAATACCTAGAATACTTCCAAGATATTTATAATAAAATATCCTATAACCTAGATATTTATGAGATGATCATATAAGATATATTAAAACTTGATGTCTTCACTTTATAGTAATTTCCTAAATAAGTTTATGTTTTGTTTTAATCTTCAAAAACAACTTTAATTATACTCCTACATAGACCTCATCTCTTTAGATAATACAAGATTTAAATAAAACTTAAAAAACTTTTAAATCCAAAAAAAATCATGAATTATCTATTTACACACAAATACAATTTACTTTATCCTCACATGTACACTATCTTTAGACCTATCGAGTCCCCTGGATATAATCTCGGCAGCACATAAAAAAAATGCCCACAACCTTTCTCGCCACGATGTTTTTCAACCTCGTCATTTATAAACTTGTAGAAATTTAAAAGAATGCGCACCTTGAATAAAACTTCACAATATCAACAAATGTGATATGTAATTAGAAAAAAATTTAATCATATAAGTCTTGGATATTTATTTTTAATGTGAAATTATAATTTAATTTAATTATAAATAAAAATAATTAATAAAAGCCAGCTAGCCTTGCGTCTCTGCCCTTCTCATCGAAGAGGATGGCGTGGAGAAAAGGGAATGGATTTGACAAGCTTGTTTTTGTTCGGTTAATTTGTCCACGTTATTCAAGACTTCGAACTAGAAAATCCCATGCATGATATATAAGATAAAAATGGACCTGCAGTTCTTGGATTTCCGGTTGCCACGTCAGAATATATATGAGTCGGAGTAGATGGTTAAACTCCATGGATTGGAGGAAAACTATTTTCACTCTCACGCCGTGGTAAATCAAGATCAAACCCCGTTCATTGCTGCCGCGTGGCATTTTTAGCATGCCAGTCATGGTGAAATTGCACGAGGTTGAGGGGCACGTGGAGAGCAACTAGATGAGATGGAGTGGTCGACCTATTAGTTACTGTACAGTAGTGTTGTTGATTCGTGATTGGTTGAGATTATTTTTTTATATATAAATATATTAAAATAATATATTTTTAAAAAAGCATTTTTGTTATCGGGTACAAAATGATTTAAGAATATCATTTTTTTAATTTAAATGTAAAAAATAATTTTTTTAAAATACTTTTGAAATACAGTGTAAAACACCTCAAAGTTGTTTTTGAAAGTAATTTTTGCTCAAAAATATGTTAAAATAATAATTTTTTATTTTTAAAAAATTATTTCTATTATTAGCACGTGAAAAATAATCTACAAAATACTAAGATTTTTTTAAATTTTTTTCAAAAATATTTTTAAAACATAATGTAAAATAAGATATTAGCTAGAATTGTTCTAGATGTATCATTTTAGAAATATAGCACTTGTACAAAAAAAATCAAATCTTTTTCTTCTTTCTTAAAATTATTTTAGAAGATTTTTTTAATTATTTTCATATTAGTTTGATGTATGGTATTAAAAATAAAATTTTAAAAATAACATTAACTACAATAACAGACGGCCTCGAAGTCGGCCAGTTATAGGCGAAGCACTTTATAATATATGTATATACATATATATACATATAATCATATATTATGTGCAAATCAGAGTAGCAAACGAGTCAGCTCATATAATAAAACTTTATTCCCACTGACACGTGCACCCCTCTTACAGGCCGAGGTTCCTCGTGGTTCTAATTCACTAACTTTATTATGCTTAAATTTACAGGACATGTGCCTAGCCAAGAAGCAATGCCCCCCCCCCCCCCCCCCCCCCCCCCTAAATGGTGGCTGGATGGATATTTAGTCAAATCCCACGTCGTTTTCATTTTCTCAGCCTTCTACCTCATTAGCAGGATTTCTTGCCTTCAAGGCTAAGCAAAGTGATGATTCGCTTAAATCTATCTCTCGATTTACTTCAAAATAAACCCATTTTGTCATGATTAATTTTGACCATATTTGTTTTTAATTTATTATTCTTTTAAAATGGAATTAAAAGCAGAGATTAAAAAGACGAGGACTGGTTTTGCTTAAGGATGCGAGTTATAAACATGGGAAAACCAGTGCATGTTTTTTGATACTCAATTAAAAAAAATTCCCAAGATATATTCTAATCCCTTTTAAATAATAATATTAAATCTCAAAGTGAAGGATTCTTTTTCTTACAATATTCTGAACTCTGAGCATTCTGGGACTCTTTTGTGTTCAAAACAGAGATGCTATCGCACTCAAGAAAGCCCCCCAAGTGAGAGAGACAAGCACGCAAGGAGAGGGAGAAAGAAACTTGGCCACTGATTTCTCCCTCCTCCATATGAAGTACAAACCATCTTCTTTTCGACTTTTCTTTTTCTATTATCCGCTATCCTGATAACAAAATCACTTTCAAAATAATAATAATTTTTAAAATTAAAATAGAATAAGCAAAAAAAGGTAGCTAGTTCTTTATTTTATATTATTTTTATTTATTTTGGTGATGATACATGCCACAGCTGTTTAAAAATTCACAAAAGTAACCATTTCTTGTGGTACAATTATAAAAAAGTTTGGGATTAATAAGTTTGATTGTTCAACTTCTGTGATTGTTAATATAATAATCACTAGATATTAATATAGTCATTAATTTTATCCGTGAAATTAATGATCTGGATATTTATATCAATAAAAAAATCACAACAATAACACATCGCATGT
The DNA here is from genome assembly GCA_027405865.1 of Salix purpurea. NCBI lineage: Eukaryota > Viridiplantae > Streptophyta > Magnoliopsida > Malpighiales > Salicaceae > Salix > Salix purpurea. The sequence continues at coordinate 13,682,890 of JAOWLH010000002.1, read as the reverse complement.
CCAAAAGAAATTAGAGGCATAAAAAAGAATAAAAGTTCAGTTTAATATATCCACTGTTCTTACATGTCCGATGTCCAAAAGAATTCAGGTTTAGGTGTTGAGTAAGTGTAGTTGAAATTGATTTTTAAAATAATTTTTATTTAGAAATATATTAGAATGATGTTTGACATTATTTTTTAAAAGTATTTTTGAAAAAAATCGAATTATTTTTTTACTCTAAATTATTTTTTTAGTGTTTTTAAATTATTTTGAATGTCTAAAAAAAACATTTTGTTATATTTCAGAATAAAAAATATTTTAAAAATCATTTCCAACCAGGCTACAAGACAGTCATATAATACCAAATTATTCTTATTACAACCCATGTGAGTTTAGGTAAAACAAAATAGGAGAGATTTAATGATATGTTATTATAGTTTTAAAAGATTTAAACAAGATATTTTTTTTTAGTATAACCGATATTTTATCTAATAATATATAAAAATCAATTAAAATTTATAGTTACTGTATTAGGTGACGACAAATTCTGTAATTTTTCAGAGGAACTCACCCGACTACCATTCCAATACTGGCCTGTTTGGAAGGGCAGTATAACTGTTTTTTGTTTAAAATTTATTTATTTATTCATTTTAAATGAAAAATTTTTAGTGTTTTTAAATTATTTTGATGTGCTAATATCAAAAATAATTTTTAAAAAATAAAAAATATTATTTTAATATATTTCTAAATGAAAAATATTTTTCAAAAGCAACCGAAACTTCCATCCAAACATGCCCTAAATGTTTATTTATCAACACCGTGCATCTCTCCTATTGGCAGGTGTGGCGCGTGGAATGCAGGGCCAATTTTCAGGGAGTGTAATGAGCCCTCACTTTCTCTGTAAAGTGGACCGTGTTTGGCTTGGAATATACTTTTTTTTTTTCTTGACTGCTTTTTTTTCCATTTAATGGTCGTTCCTAGAATTGCCGTCTTCTCCTTTTTAAGCCCAGACCAAAGCAACCCGGGGACGTTGTCGTTTAGCTTGTTTCGTACGAGTCCAAGTGGACTCCCATTTTCCACGTTAGGCCAGACTTATAAATTATTATTTAGCTGATTGGAGAGGAAAAATCACTCCATCTGTTTTCACAAAGTGGAACTTTTCTTTTTATTTTTATTTAATATTATATTTTTTTCCATAGTTATTTCAGTTTCAAAATCTAATTTATAGTTTTTGCAGATTAGTCCATATGGTCTAAGTTTTTTGGATTTTTTTAAAATCGTTTTCAAACAAAGTGCCAAACAGGCCGAATAGAAGAGGCTTTGGCTTTGGCTTTGGCTTTCGTTTCAAGATAAGATGCCATGATGCGACACCATTTCCTTTTCCAAATCAAAAGAAACTCATGTGGGGGAGTTAAGAAGTGGGGGACCTATGTGAAAGGAAAACTTATTTTTTTAAAAATAAAAAAGATACCTAGTGTCAAAATATTAATTTATTATTTATCACTAGAATAAATTCTTTCCTAGAGGTGACTTTTCAGACCCTCCTAGGAAAATGAGAGGTCGTTGAATAACTTCATATTGCAAAAATCATTAACCATAGACAATAGGCGTTGCAAAAACACTGTGGGGAGTCCTGTGCACTGCCTCACAATCCACTGTGGATTGCGGCAGTGCACAGGCGAAAATAGCCTTGGTGCTCCGGCGGTTTGTGTGTATTTTATGGGGGTGTTTTCGGTTTTTGACTTTTTTTTTTAATAGCCGCAACATGCACAGTGGATTGACGCATCTAACCCCCGAAAAAGACAAAACACAGCACAGTGGTGAGGGGCTTCGGCGGCTTTTCACATATTTGTGCACAGTGCACTGACGAAACAAGCCCCCGAAAACGACAAAAAATTGCACAGTAAACATGGGCTGCGGCGTCTTTTCCCCCCCGGTATTTTCGTAAATACCAGTGGGGACAGGGTTCGTGTGGTAATTAGCCAGGGGGACAGCTGGCGCGTCGCCTGGCCGCGCCAGCGGCGTTCCAGGCGAACGCGCCCTTCAGGCGGCGCGTGCGGCCTCTTCCCGGCGTCAGAAATGAACGTGCGCCGTGCAGAAAGATGCGCCTGAAGGTCCTCTATCGTCCGTCGCGGCGCGTTCCCGTCATGTATGCGCAGGTGAGCGCCGGTGGACGGTTTTTCACCGGCGGCCGCGTTTCTCTCTCCTGCCGCCGGAAACTCTGCTTCGGTCCCCGATGTTTGTACAAAGTTTATTGTGGTCCCTGATGTTTGGATTTCTGATTTCTTTTCCGTTCCTTGAATTTATTCGGTACAGATGTTTGAATTGCTTTTAATTTGGTCCTTTAATTAAAATTAGTCATATACACACCTTTGCATTTCAGTCCCTCTTCTTCTAATTTTTTTGTAACATTACACAGCAATTAAACTTATTATTTCATGATTTATTGTGGTCCCCAGATTTGTTTTCTTTTCAATTGTATCCTTCAATTGGAATTAATCATATATGTTATTTTTCATTGTGGTCCTTATTCTTTTTATTTTGTTATATTATATTGTATATTGTTAATTATTAATACTAATATTAATAATAGTTATGATTATAATTATGATTATAATAATGATAATTTAATTGTTTTGCTTGCTTACTCTTTTGTTAATGTTTTTTTTCCTCTTGATAATTTATTAATTTTTATTGTTTTGACAGTAATAGCAATGATAATTTTTAGTTCTTTTTAATTTTTTTATCTTTTGTTAAAGTTTCTTGGATATTTTTAGTATTTCATTTATTTTTGTTCCTTTCATTACTAAAATAATAATAATAATAATAATAATAATAATAATAATAATAATAATAATAATAATAATAATGATAATGATAATGATAATGATAATGATAATGATAATGATAATGATAATAATAATAATAATGATAATAATAATAATAATAATAATTAAAATAATTAAAATAATAATAATAATAATAATAATGAAAATTTAATTGTTTCTTTTACTTACATATGTAAAAACGCAATCAGATTGTTATTGTTTCATTACTAACATAATAATAATTGGTTTTCTCATATAATAATAATAATTTAATTGTTTTTCTTGCTTACTCTTTTGTTAATGTTTTTTTTCCTCTGGATAATTTAATAATTTTTATTGTTTTGACAGTAATAGCAATGATAATTTTTATTTTTTTGATTTTTTTTTCTTTTGTTAAAGTTTCTTAGATATTTTTAGTATTTCATTTATTTTTGTTTCTTTCATTACTAACATAATAATAATAATAATAATAATAATAATAATAATAATAATAATAATAATAATAATAATAATAATAATAATAATAATAATAAACATAATAATAATAATAATAATAATAATAATAATAAAATTTAATTGTTTCTTTTACTTGCTCTTTTGTTAATGTTTGTAAGTGTGTTTTTTTCAGGATAGTTTGAAAATTTTTATTGCTATTGTTATAATATAATAATAATAATAATAATAATAATAATAATAATAATAATAATTTTAAATGTTAAGACTCCGATGTTGCTATTTTTATAATATTTTAAATTAATATTGCTTCCTTTTCCCTTTTTTTTAATTTGATCTTTCTATTAATTGATTTTTGTGATTTTATTATCTGCACAATAATGATTTCAGTAAAAAAAAATTTCTTATTCAAATATGTTGCTCTTTTTTTTAATGTTAGTGCGCACTCTTTTGTTATCGTTTATGACGCAATACCTATATTCTAAAAGATGTGATCTATGCTTACGTGACAAACTCAACTCAAAATTTTCAGCATTTTATCTTTTAATCTATAATTTTTATTTACTTATATCATAGAAATTTATCATTGTAGATTTAATTATGTTAAATTATATACAAAAAAATACCCGCGGCAACGCGCGGGCAAGTTGCTAGTAAGATATAAGTGCGATCAATAAGTTCGGGCGCTAAGGAAACACGTGTTAATATTGTTTTTGAAAGAGATTTTTATTTAAAAATATATTAATATAATATATTTAAAAAAAATTATTTTTTACAGCAGCATATGAAATTAATCTAAATATACACCCAAAAAAATTAAATAAGGAATAAAAATAAAAAAAATTCAAAAACAGAATGACAAACATGATCTTACATGTCCACATTCCATCCATCACGCTCCATGAGGTGAACAAGTGTGTAAGATTCTGCATGAACATATTCTACCGATTTCGCAGAAAGAAATTGCAAAGTCCCTTTGCCGCGAAATGAGCTAAATAAATTCAAGTACGACAAGCCTTTTAACCTATGATAGCTTTGTAGTTTCCTACCAAATTATATATTATTTTTATCTAAAAATGAGTAATATATCCTTACAATTAAATTAATGCTATCCCGTTTTAAAATAATACAACCCTTTATCCAGCTTTGTTTTTCTTTGCTGCAAACATTGTTTGGTATTGCGTTTCAAAAATATTTTAAAAAAAATATTTTTTATTTTAAATTATTATTTTTGGTTTTCTATATTATTTTGATATGATGATGTCAAAAGTGATATTTAAAAAATAAATAAATATTATTTTAATATATTTTTTGAATAAAAAATACTTTAAAAAACAACCCCAACCACATCTGAAATTGCTATTGATCAAAATAAATTAACTTTTTTTTTATCGCAGACAAAATAGTGTAGAAGAATTCATAATTTTCACGAAGTAGCCCTACAAAACTTTCCTAATTATAAAATACCAAAGGAGAAGGGAAAATATTTCCTCTCATTGTCATTATCTCGTTAGGAGTTCTCGCAAATGGAATCCTGTAAAAATGGCTTCTACGAGGGCAGTTCTGGCAATGACGTGAAAGTAATCCATGCTCTATCGTCCCTGCATGAATTTCGCTCAGATACAGTAAAAGCTTTTTAAAAATTAAATTTTATTATAAAAATTTCTTTCAATTATTATTATTATAAAATTAACTAAACCGTTGAGAATATTGAAGATTTGGGAGAGATCCCCTATTGTATCTTAATTTTTTTTTTTAATTTGAGAAAACCTCACTCTGAAAAGTATATTTTATGGGCCCAGATGAGTTAATAAAACTCTAGTTATTCCAGACTCTTATAAAAAATACACCTTCTAACTCGAACTCGAGACTTATCATACAGATCTCAAATATTTGCCTATCTCACTACAATCCTTTTTCTTGGCTATCATCCTCTCATTGCTCTATGTTGTTGTGGTCAATAGTCTTGGCACTGCCTCCACCATTGCCATCACTTGTATCGTCGCTGGGGAACCAACCCAACGAACTCAGTGCTACCAAAATGGTCAATCCATTTCCTTGCAGCCGAATTCTTCTTTTGAAGCTATTACTGAAGGCCTGAACTTCTTGTGTGTACTCAGGTCGGGTGGCTAGTTTAATATTCTTATCAGAGAATAATATAAATTATATTCTAGTATCTTACTTTACAATTTAATTTTTTTGGTAAAATAGTTCCTTAACATGGTATCAGAACTTTGTTGACCTAACGGTCACGAGTTCAAATTCCACCACTTCCATTCTATTTGAAAAAAAATAAACACAAAGTAGTATATGTATATGCAAGTTTCAAACCCAAAAAGAATTTTATTTGAAAAAGTGTGTTAAAAAATAACATAAATTATTTTCTAAAACCTCACCTAATAGTTTAAGCTTTTAAAAGAGACATTCCTTGTCGATCCAGAATTCGAGACAACTGCTATATCTCTTTTCTCAAGCTTGCAAGCAACGCGTTGTGCTAGAGAGGTCAGCTCTGGCATAGTTAAGTGCTGGAGGGGAGTTGGGAGAGGTAAGTCTTCTTTTCCACCACCTGGGGCGGCTTCAAAACTTAGTAAAATCACATCTTGGAGTGGGTTTACCTGTGGGATGTTGATGAATAACAGTAGAGTTCACTGTTGGGGTAATAGTGATGTTGGAACTGAGATTGAGAGACAGTTTGGCAATTTGACAATGCTAAACTTGGTTGCTGGAGAGCCTCATGCTTGTGGATTGACGAGGAGTGGAGATTTGGTCTGTAAAGGGAGCAATGGTTCGGGACAATTGGACGATCCTTTTAATTCAGCTTTTGAATTTTCAGCACTTGCACTAGGAGCAAATTTTACTTGTTCTAATAATCAAAGAAATGGACCAGTAACATGCTGGGGAAAAGCTAATAAACTTCAACTGGATAGTTACATATCAGAAGATGATTCCCTTAATTGATTGTTGCTGGTTTGAATTTCATGTGTGGGCTTACAACAAAGAATTTATCGATGATTTGTTAGGACAGCAGAGAAACGGGTCATCTTCCAGGCATGCAGAAAAAACCGAGAGTTTTTCCCTATCAGAGCTTCTTGCGGTAACTAGCAATTTCTCATTGGAAAACAAGATAGGTTCCGGGAGCTTTGGCTCTGTTTACAAAGGTAAACTTCCTGATGGTCGTGAAGTAAGGTAAACTTCCTGATGGTCGTGAAGTGGCCATTAAAAAGAGGAGAAACCGGTAAGAAGACAAGGAAATTCCAGGAGAAAGAAAGTGCATCTGATCGAACTAGCACTTTCATCTCGGTTTCACCATAAGCATCTACTGGGGATAATAGGTTTCTGCGAAGAGAATGGTGAAAGGCTTCTGGTTTATGAGTACATGAGCAACAGGTCACTCCATTATCACTTGCATAGCAAAGAAAATACTGGAAAAAGCAGCAGCATTTTGAATTCTTTAACCTTCATTATCACTCCATTATTTTGCTTGATGCAAATTGGACAGCTAAAGTATCTGATTTTGGATCATCACTAATGGGGCCAGAATCTGATTTGAAGCGGTGGAGCTTATGGATGGCCTATACTGCAATGCATCCTGTAATTTTGAATTGAAGTATCCATGCCAAGAACAAAATCTAAGCAATATTTGTCGGTGGAGCTTATGGATGGCCTATACTGCTATGCATTCTGTAAATTTGAATTGAAGTATCCATGCCAAGAACAAAATCCAAGCAAGTTTTGTCAAGTTCCTTTCTAACTTTGATTTTCCACTTCCCTGTCTGGTTGACAGAATACCCTCCAGAGTCTTACTCTCTCTCCAAGTGTACACAAAACTACTAAAGTTAGCTATCACTAACATGGTGGCCCCTGTTTTTATCTTGTTTGCGGTGCAATTGCATGGAAGGCATTTTCCTGGTAGATGTTTTGTTGCTTTTCTTCTGGCTTAAACCTTGAGGTTTCTATTGCTATCACTTCACTTGGTTTTTCTTGCTACATTTTAAAGCGGTCAGGACTTCAATCAGTCAGCAAAAGTTAGTTCGTCTGGGAGACATGGGAGCGAGGGGATTTATTGGAGATTCCAAGCAAAATGATTGGTGCACTGCCAGTTAAAATTAGTGATTGCTGATAGGTTGATGAAATCAACTTATTATTTATGGATACGCAAAGTAACCAGAACTGTTCATCAGTGAGATTGTGTGATTCAATCTCTATAGTTTTGAATAGAGGTTTACAGTTCACGTCGTGGTTTTAGCTGAAATTCCAAGAAGCTATGTGAACTAAACAGAGATTGAGTACAACTTATCACGGTCAAACATGTGATCAGTCAGAGAAGACTATTTAGATCTTCAAATATATACTTAAAACTTGTGTTATAGATATATTGAGACGGATTCATATTACATACATTTGAATCGATAACTAATATGAATCTATGCTACAGTTTACCAACCTCCTCCAGCCCAAAAACATGCTGACAATCATATGATTTTGCTTTCACATTAAATCCGACATGTTTTATTAATACCAGAGTTTGCAATGTTTTCCATAAAAACTTTGCAACACATAATAGAAGTAGATCTGTAATAAAATGACAGGTAAACAATACATGTCAACAGAATTGTAAAATCCGATCGGTGGTGTGCTGGTGCATACTGTATGATCAATTAAGTTCAAATTGCACGAGAAGTCTTGTGTTCCTGTACTTATCTCCTCTACGATCGTGTAATGGAATTGCTCGAATCCCAGTTCTCAGCTCTGATATAGGTAAACATGTTTGGCCTCCAAAGTCATGCTGTCCAGACGTGTCATACTCGAGGACTGTAATTCTAAGAACAGCCAATTCAGGAACAGTAAGTTTGAACTCAAATCTCTCATTCCACACTGGTTGCCAGTCATCTTCAATTGCTTTTGTTTCCCGCATATTTTTATCCGCAGGGACTCCCGCAATTCCAACCTGCAAATCAATTTATCAGTCCTCGCACAACATTTTAGTCCATCTTCAGATTCATGAAGGTAGACTCATTTACAGAGCAGCAGCAGCATCAGGGCAAGGAGCAGTGTGATTTTTTTTCTTCACAATAAAGCATGTATTTTTACTTGCTTGCTGATTACATTTGCAGTAAACAGAGAGCCATGAGTCGTCTTACTTTTACAAAGAAGTCTGGTGGAGAATACATATCAAAATGTGTGCGCCGAAAATCCAAATCCCAGCCCACCCCCATGTAAATTGTCACCTGTAAAGAAAAAGGTAAATCCAGATTGTTCAATATCGAAGAGATGAGAAGTGAAAATTTAGAACATTTATAGCTCTTACCTTCAGAATTTTCTTGACCAGTAATACCCTACTAGGATCGAAAACCTCATTACTTAATAAAAATTCAGGTTTTTTTACATAACCACAGCCTCCATTGGCCTTAAACATCCCTTGCATGACCCACAGGTGCTTCCCATGGCCCTGACAAGGAAACAAGAGAAGAAATCAAGTGAATCCACAATATAGTGAAAGAAAATTACTGCTGAAAAAAAAAAGCAGAAGGCCACCTTTAATTTATTTCAAAAAATTTTGAAGGAGACCAACCTGCATATTAAATGCAACCATCTGAGCTCCATGCGCCCACCCAACAAAAGGATTGTAATTAGAAGAAGTAATTCGTGTACCTTTGGGGTACACTCTCAACAAATTACGCTGGGTGAACCTAGATGAAGAAATCAATAGACTTGATAATCAGACCTGATAATTATGATGGGGAAGTAAATGACATCCGAGTTTGTTAGAAGTACTAAAACTAATATAGACAGGCGTGTCCTGTTTCATGAATGAGAGGAAGATCCGAGGTTTTAAGACATTCTGGGCTACAATGTTGTCCCTGACTTGACAGCATAGCTTCGTGTATAAAGGAAGCATAAAATCCTTGTTGATGAACCCAGATGGTTGACCAAAGCCAATGGTTTTCTTCTCGGGGCCCCGTATGAGCATTTGCATGCCATTACACATATAAAAGACTTGATTTTTTAAATTTATTTACCTGACAATGTCAGTTCCATGTCTTCTTGTAGCATTTTCAAGTTCTTGTTCACTCAGGCTTAGACGTCTTACTGTTTTCTCATCTATACTGAGCCAGTTTTGTAACCCACCTTTCGGCTTCCCTGCGTGAATTGAAATTAAATGCATGTATTCAGGAACTGTCATCTCCTCCTCATCTTCTTGAAGATTTTCCCCATCGTCTACCTCATCCTGCTCGGTCAAATACATGAACACGTAATTTAAAAAAAAAGGTTAATTCTTGAAGCATTCAAAATTAGACCAGAATGAGTAAGTTCCAGATTCACCTTGTCAGAGGTTTCGATATCACTTTTGGAAGCTGCCGCCTCACCATTCCATTGTTCTTTCTTTGATGATGTTTTTGACTCTTTTGGTGGTTTAGTTGAAATCATAACCTTTTTCTTCAATGACTCTGGTGATGGAAATTCCTGTAATTGATCTGTCTCAGGACGGTACAGCATGTCTCCAAATGTTTTAGTGACCATCTACAGATAAACAGAATTTGGTCACACGAGAGTGTACTTAAAACCATTTTCATCGTACAAATCCAGGACATAAGTCCACTCTCACGGTCTCACCTCTGCAACCTGAGCCTGGAGATTTTCAGGTAGGTGGTCTTCAAAGGTTATCACAACTGGATATTCAGATGCCTGGAAAGCATTGTCCTTGATGGCCTTCAAGCATACGAGGAGGTCCACTGGATTAGTGAGTGTCCTACAGACCGAAACAACAAAAAGAAATCCGGTTGTTTGAGGAATTATTTATGTTGTCAGGCTATGAAACTCTTGGAGCAGAAATGCACTACAGGAATATAGGATCTTAACCAAGATTCAACGAAAGTTAGGTGATCAAAATATGTGCCTGCTTAGTTGCTTTGTAAAAAACGAACACGAACATCTCAATTTTAATGAAAAAAACACTCGGTGGAGCAGGATATCTGTGAAGAGAAAATGAGGCAAAAATGATCTAATGCCCAAGGTTTCAGGTTACAAAAGCAACAATAAAGAATATGATTCAATCTGGACCTGTTTCTGGTATAAATCCCATATTTTTTTATTTTAAAAGGGATGAAATGTTACTGATTTCATCATGAGAAACCAAAGCCCAGCAAAAAATGTAAACCCTAGCTTGTGGATAAAATACAGAAAGAAGGAAAGCAGCTTATGATTCACATGCACAATTTATGATTCCAGTGATGAATGATGTTTAATTCACATGCACAGCACCAACTAGACTACAAAAACTATCTAATATTTCTCCATTTACAATTCCATTGAACATCACAAGCAGCATTACAACACAGCGTCAGAATTTGAAATGAGTGAGAATAAACCTCGTACCCTCCATGGCGAACCTCCACTGCGTCTTTCTTGGAACCTGGCCACAAATCCAGTTCAATTACCCTCACACCTTTCCCCAAAGCCTTTATAATAGGTTCAACACTGCTATCACTGCTTAGTTGATTCCCAGTCAGGTAGGAGTTATGGCCAGTGAACATGAAATAATGAGCCAGGGGCTGGGTCATGTCATGGTGAACCTGGATTCAAATACATTTCTCAAGCTGTTACAGTCAGGACTATTGATTTGATTATCAGGATTAAATGGTTTTGAGATATCAAAAATGGGCACGTGGAAGATGTTTTGCATGATTCTGAAGCTGATCAAAGGGGAATAAATGCAGGAGAAGAAATACAGGAATTAGTTGACTTTCATAAAGGAAAATAAGATTACCCCTGAAGAGAGAGGTCCGTTAAGGTCTCCGAGAAGATATCGGAAGAAGGCTTCAAGATGGAGGCCCCTTCTTGAGAAGATGTTGAGATGCTTCAGACTATTGAAGATAGCCTGAGCATCTTCCCTGGTGGCGCTGTACTCTCCTTGAAACTCAACCAGAAAACCACGCAGATCATCAAGAGACATGATTCCATTCTGCGAGTAATGGTCAAAAAGGACCTTGACCTCTTCAGGAGGCTCGAGCGCCCTGAGTTTGAATATTCTCCTGAAACAGAAGCAGATTTTGAAAGACTGCCTGGACATTTATTTCAGTGAAGGAGATGAAATCCCTGTGCTGTTGTTTCTGATTGAATGTATATTTTCTGATATAAAGTATGGAGAAAGAGGAGAATGTCTTCACATGGCAGCGAATTCTCAAGAGTAGCGTGTCAGCAAAGCGAGAATCTGTCTCATGCACAAACTGTAAGAAAAGCAGCCAACTTCAAATCCTCTCCTCTTTCCTGTCGGACTCAGAGTATTGTTTGTAATTTTGTCTCCGAGAAAAATTTGCGGTGAGAAGCACATTGTCGTAGCTTTTCAACCCTCTGTGGTGTTGCTGCATGGACAAGTGTAAGAAAACAATTGCTTTAAATTATATATCTATTTATTTATGTATTTTTATATAGCTTTAATGTGATAATATTAAAAATAAAAAATATTTTACCAAGATATCAAATCATGTACCTCACAACTTTTGTTTTCTTGTGAAGAGATTATTCGTCATCGGTATGAACTGTAAAGCAAGAAAAGATAAAAGAAAAGAGGAGAGGAGAGGGGGGCAGAGAATTCGATACCTACCTCTCATTCTTCTTTTGTGGAGGTCTACATGTTTGGGACGAGAATTCTGTCCATTTATATGGGCACAATGCTTGGCACTTAAGTAGTGAATATCACTATCATCATATCATGCCGTTTATATATCCCCCCTCCTACATTTAATACTCTAATTTATGGAAGATATTATCTAAATTCAGTTCATTTAATTAGATTTTTAATTATTTTGTTAACTCAGCAAAATTTGGTTTAAACTCGACAAGTTCATACTATTTTTTTATATAAAAAAACAAATTAATATCATTTTTAAAAAAATAATTTAAATTGACTTACTTATTTTTTTGTTGAATGTAAGTCTTATTTCTTGAAAAACGCACTTTATTGATCATTCCTTAACCGAGAATTATAAGTACGGCAGAGACCTTAAGCAAGCAATCAAGCAACTTAAATCGAGTGGAAATTCAGATAGTCTTGTAGAAATCATCATGCCTAATTGCGTAAAATAAAACATTCTACCAAGTGTATGTGATCCTTGTCGTGGGAAGGGATTTGTTCTTTTTCAGTCATCCTGCAGTGTTTCACCTATCTATTAGGCTTGCAGGATATTCAATGAGTCTAAAAATTAGTTGTAATGTACATAAATTGATCCAGAGACCTCAGTTAAAAAAAAAAAAAAAAAACTATTGTTGTTCAATGTGAATGTGCATAAAAATTACCACAAAACTTCCATGGGAATACAAGGAAAATTCCTGAGAAACAACAGTTTTTTTTTTTGTCAGTATGCGTGTAAAAAACCTTAGAATTACTTATTGAGCACAACCACCCAGTTGTAATAAGCAAGTACATAAATCTTAGTCATTAAAAGGAAGAAAATACAGATCATGATTCGTCAATAGCAGTTCTGAAGAACACAGACATAGCAATAGCATGAATGCAAAACCGTGGATGGAAGAACGGAAATATATACATGGAATGGAACATTTGATGAGGTCAGTCCAGGACAAACTCAAAGCGCATGAGAAGCCTCGATGAATTTAATTTCTCTCCCTTGCGATCAAAAAGGGGCACTGCATGGATTCCTGGTATCAGTTCAGAGACAGGCAAACAAGTCTGTCCAGCAAAATCATCCTTCTCGGACATGTCGTACTCATGAACTTCAATTCGTAGCAAAGCTAGTTCAGGAACAGTCAGCTGAAATGTAAATTCCTCATCCCAGACAGGTGTCCAGTTGTCCTCTTTTATTTTTGTTTTCTTCATGATAGCATCACCTGGAACTCCTGCAATGCCGACCTGAAGCACAATTTGACTGTTAATTCATGCACTGATAGGGAAATGAACTCGTTGCTCCGGTAAAATTCGCTTTCCGGAACAAATGGATGTCTAACTCACCCTGGTATAGAAATCAGGTGGGGAATACAGGTCAAAATGTGTCGATTTGAAATCCAAGTGCCATCCATCACCCATGTATACTTTCACCTGTCAAATCACATTGCACGCTTTTAGAGCCACCAGGAAAGAAAGAAAGAGTAGAGGAAGGTGGTAGGTGGTGCACTCACCTTTAAACTTTTCTTTACTGGTAATTTGGTTTTAGGATTAAAAACTTCACCATGCGGTCCCACTTTCATCAGGAAATCCGGTTTCTTCACAAAACCACATCCCCCGTTGGACCTGAACATCCCATTCATCAGCCAGAGAAATCTACCATAACCCTGAATGTGGGAGAGACAATATTGAGACTCGGAACTAGAAAGTCATGAAAAAGCATAGCTCATGGTTCTTGAAATTAAACTATAGTAGGAAAATAACAAAAGAACACTTTCAAGTTAAACAAAAAGTTGCATCCAAGGACAAACTACAAATTCTAAACCACCTGTCCCTTTCCTTTTTCCATTTTCAGCCTCTTCTATTAGACTAGGTTGTTAATTGCTAAAAGTAACTAATTGAATAGAAAAGGACTGAAAATTGCATCCTATTCGTTTTTCCCTTTTCTGTCCATCATAGTGTCATTTACAAGTGCAAATTTGGCACTTCTGCCCAAGCAACTTAATTACTTTTTCTGTTTTTCTTTAGCTGATGCATTGGCTCAACTCTTACAGCCAAAAAGAGCTTTTTAACTTTTAATCAAACTTGAGAAAGTAAACAAAGCCAGCGAACTTAAATGATAAGATAATTAATGGGTCTTCCCCATCTCACGGAATGCTTGATAACTCAATGTCAATGACCTTAGTACAGTAAAAAAAACTGAAGTATTGCTCTTGAAATGCAATCAAAGAATTCAGGTTCATGCTGAATGTCATAAAACCATAATCCAGTTGACTCATTTATAACCATTTCAAGAAGGGAACTAGAGGAGTACAGTAGCAATGAATGAAGACTAACATGATCTACAGATCACTAAATAATATTCCAGCTTCTCAAAATCAGGAGAAAGAACAACAAATCATACCTGCATATTGAATGCAACCATTTGAGCTCCATGTGTCCAGCCAATTAGTGGTTTGTAGTTGGAAGAATTAAAACGAGTGCCTTTAGGATACACCCGTAAGACATTTTTCTGGGTAAACCTGTGCAGAGAGATTGCAAGCCTCGTGCTTAGATGCTTGGAATAGTGAACCAATTATAAGAATAGGAAAACACAAGCAAGCTCGGAATATATATTTTTAATTAAAATGTCTTGAACTAGAAGTTAGATATCTTTAATTACCTAATAACATCCGTTCCATGATTTTCACTAGCCTTTTCAAGAGCTTGCTCACTCAAACTAAGGCGTCTAACTTTATTGGGATCAACCTTTAGTGCCTCCTTTAATCCACCCCGTGGTTTCCCAGCATGAATGGCAATTAGACGCTTGTATGCTGATACTCCTGGCTGTTGTGATTCATTGTCACTATCTTCACTTGTATCAGTATCACTCTGCAAGTAAACAAGGCAACATGAACATAAATTATCACCTTGGAAACTAGCTATTCATTTAATATGTAGTTGGGTGTGGAAAATAGTAAGTTCCATTTCTCAACATACCACATCACCATCTTCCTGATCAGATACAAGATCCAATGGCTCCTTCCCCCATGTATCGTCATCAGAATCCTTTTCCCTTTGAGACTTATTTCCCTTGTCCTTGCCACTTTCAGCTTTAAGATACTCCTTAGGAGGTTTTGTTGAAATAATTATCCGATACTTCAACTCTTCTGGAGAAGGAAGCTCTTCTAAACATTCACATTCAGGACAATACAGCATATCTCCAAATGTTTCGGTGATCATCTAAACAGACAATTCTTTTGCAGTCAATACATTGACAGTTCCAAGGAAAAAATGCAGGCTCAAATCAATCCACAGCAACAGGAAAAGGAAATACCACCTGAGCTACCTTGACTTGAAGATCTGGGGTAAGGTGGTCTTCAAGAGTTATTATGACTGGATATGTGGAGGATGAAAAGGCATATTCTTTTATGCATTTTAAACATCTAATTAGTTCCACCGGAGCAGTCAGGGTCCTGCATTTAAGCGCGCAAACATCTACGAATCAACAGAAGTCCAAGAAAGAGA